>CAUYRT010008589.1:0-22915 GCA_963574885.1 Lepilemur ruficaudatus | reverse complement strand
TTATGATAAATTTTTGCAAGTGAAATTGACGTATCAAAAGGTATATAATTAAGATACTGAACAGTACTCTAATCTACATTTTTACATTATTAATAAAGCTTAACATTTTTCCATTTAATGATTAACTCTTTTTTTTTTTCTTTTTGAGACAGAGTCTCACTCTGTTGCCTGGGCTAGAGTGAGTGCCGTGGCATCAGCCTAGCTCATAGCAACCTCAAATTCCTGGGCTCAAGCAATCCTTTTGCCTCAGCCTCCCAAGTAGCTGGGACTACAGGCATACGCCACCATGTCTGGCTAATTTTTTCTATATATTTTTAGTTGGCCAATTAATTTCTTTCTATTTTTAGTAGAGATGGGGTCTCGCTCTTGCTCAGGCTGGTTTCGAATTCCTGACCTTGAGCGATCCTCCCGCCTTGGCCTCCGAGAGTGCTAGGATTACAGGCCTGAACCACCACGCCCGGCCTAATGATTAACTCTTTGTAACTCTTAATTATGTCTCATAAAATTTAGGATCACAAGTTTAGTGAAAGATAGTGATTTTACAAAAGTTATGACTTATTTATGGTTTCAAAAATAACTTTATGTTACCATCACTTCCTGAAGCTGATGCTACTAGCTCATGAATAATAAAATAAGATGGCACATTGGGAATTCCAGGATACCCAATAGGATATTAAATCCTTTGCCTGTTCCCCTTGTTAAAATATGTATTTTTGCCTAGCAGATAAGAGATCTGTTTTGGCACAAGCCCACCAATAAACAGCATTTTGCTACTATTTCATATATACTTTGTTTCACATACTTGATTATCGGCCCATCTCCCTGTAATCTGTTAGAAGCCCAAGGCAAATAAAATTATTAGTTTATAGTCACAACATTTTTCAAACAAAATAATTAGTAATATAATAGTTATGAGTGATTGGGTACACACTGGCCAGCCACACTATACTAGTAGGCTCATTTAGACAAAGGCTATTATTATTATATTTTGAGCCAGGGTCTCACTCTGTTGCCAGGGCTAGAGTGAGGCTATTTTACTATTACAGAAATAAAAAACAAAAAAGACTACCAGTCAGCAAGCACACTGCTTGTAAGAACTTCTTAAATAACGTTGTTTAAACTAAAGGAGGTTTTACACTGCTAGGAGTTTGTGAAAAAAGAGGGTCCCCAAGCTGGAATATTTTCGAGTTTGAGTAGATGAATAGAAAATGAATCACACTGCTATTTATAAAGATAATTACAGCATGGCTTGTAATAGAAAACATCTGGAAACAACCCAAATGTCCATCAGAAAGGAATTGGTACAATTACACATTTGACTACTGTGTAGCTGATACAACCAGAAGTTGATCTAGAGGAAGGAAGACCTACTAAAGTTATTTTTAATATGTAATATGCATGGGATTACTTTTAAAAAAAATTTTTATGGAATCTCCCCATCCCCAGCTGTGATTACATTTTAAAATAACATTAATAATATGAATGTTAGAAAATATAAACAAAAAAATCAAGAAGAATATGCCAAACTGTTTATAGTGGCTATATATTGGGGAAAAGGTTGGTATGTTGGTAACATTTTTATTTGATTGGCGATATCTACTTTCTATATTGTGCATTATTGTTTAACAATTTTAAATGTAAGTATATTTTTAATAAAAAAGTAGGTTTAAATGAGAAAATTAGTCATTTGCCTTTGACCCATAATTAAAACATTTGCCACAGCAATCAAGTTAGATTATAAGACATTTCAAAAAAGAAGTGATAATCTAAAATTCCAAGAAAATAATTTTTCTACCATCACCTATATTTTTGCTAAGTATATAATTTCAATTTTCTTTGTTGTTTCACTTATCTGATTGAGATGAAAATGCTGTTATAGAAGGACTTATGTCTTCACTATTTTTATAATTAGTATATTTTATTTTTATAACTTTTGAAAAAGAAAAAATATATAAGTAGGTTGGGAGAAAACATCTGATTAACAATTTCATTAACAACCAACCTAAAAAATTCAGGAATAAATTTATCAGTAATAAAAGTAATGTATAAGAACTAGATGGAAGACAATTATAAAATGCCACAAAAGATAACAAAATTTGAATAAATGAAAGATATATTTTGTTCTTTGATGACTCAATATTGAAAATATTATTTTTCCTTAAATTAATCTATACATTATATGAAATTCCAATAGATTTCCTTTTAAATTGTTTAAAATTTGATCTAGAACAGAGGTCAGCAATTTTTTCCTGTAAAGTTTCTGCAATATTTTAGGCTTTGTGGGCCATATGGTCTCTGATGTAACTCCTCAACTCTGCATTGCAGTATGAAAGCAGCCATAGGTAATACATAATGAATGAGCATGCGTTCCAATAAAACATTACTTCTGAATGCTGAAATTTGAATTTCATATAATTTTCTCATGTTCATAAATATTTTTCTGCCAAACACTGAAAAAATTTAAAAACCATTTTTAGCTTCTAGATTACACAAAAACAAGCAGCAGGACAGATTTGGTCTACAGATTATAGTTTGCCAACTCCTGATCTAGAAGAATAAACATCCAAGATATAGCCAGGGAAATTCAGAGTGGGGAAAAAAAAGAGTCATGAAGGAGGACTTGTCCTATCAGGTATTAAACTGTAAAGTTACAGCAAATCAAGTATTGAGACCTGGCACCGGAATAGACAGATCAGTGAAAAAGAATGGGGAGGGGTCTCAAAAACAGAACCAAATACATTAGCATATTTAATATATGAGATAGGTTGCATCCCAAATCAGTATAAAAAGATAAATTACTTATTCAATAAAATGACATAAGGACACGTAACTCGTCATTCAAAGTAAAAAAAAAAAATGGAAATCTCTATCATTCTCTACACCAAAATAATTTAGATTTTCACATAGAAAAAAATAAAACTATGAAGCCACTAGAAATATGGGTATTTTTATATTCTCGGATTTTAAGTATGACACAAAATGCAGAAACTCAAATACTTTTAAATTTTGTTACACAGGCTGGGCGTGGTGGCTCATGCCTATAATCCTAGCACTCTGGGAGGCCGGAGCAGGAGGATTGCTTGAAGCCAGGAGTTCAAGACCAGCCTGAGGAAGAACAAGATCCCGTATCTACAAAATATAGAAAAACTAGCTGAGCACAGTAGCGTGCACGCTTATCTATAGTCCCAGCTACTTGGGAGGCTGAGGCAGGGGGATCCCTTGAGCCCAGGAGTTTAAGGTTGCAGTGAGCTATGATAATGCCACTGCACTCTATCCCAGGCAACACCGAGATACCCTCTCTCTCTCAAAAAAAAAAAAAAAAAAAAAATTGCTACACAAAAATGGAAACCTCCAAGATGAGGCTAAAAGGAAATAATCAGGATGATGACTGGGCAGAAAACACCTAGAGAATAACAGTTCAGCAGTCAAAAAGAGTAAGATAATTAATGTATTTACATTAAGTGGAAAAAGCATGTTGCAAAACAGCACACATAATCAAACCCAATTTTTATTTAAGAAATGATATATATATAAGTGCACGTGGCTTTATGCATGTGAAGTGGTTTTCCACTGTGGTTGGGAGCAGGAGAATGTAGGGTTCCAATAGAGAGGTCTTCAAGAAAAAGATGAAACTGACAGATTATCTGATATATCTGAACATATTAAGAGGATATTTCTAATTCTGGAATAGAATGTGGGAATAAATTAATATATATTTATAAAAGAAATGAAACAATTATTTACCCTAGGGAAAATAAAATGTTATACAGAGAAAGTAAATTCAATCAAAGTCCACTAAAAGTCACAGCTGTGAATAATATACATAGTCATAATAATGTAAGCACTGTCTGTTGAGACAACCAAAAATTATGATATAACTGTATCTGCAAGATAGGGAGAAAATGTGTGAGTACGTAAGAAAGCTAAATTCTAATCTTTCATCTAAAACTGAAATATTCAGATGGCAGTATAAATATGCTGTTTAGAAATATGGAGGAAAAAAAAATCAGAGAAAAACATCTATAAAACTTTAAAATGGTTGCCTGTGGGAAGCAGGAATCGGGAGTGGGAGTACAGATACGAGGCAGGAGACAGCTGGTTTTCATTATAAGCCTTGAAGAAAATTTTGACTTTTTAAACTATAGAAATGTGTAATTTTTATTAAAAAATTACATAAAAATTAATGCTTCTTTGGCACACAACACTATTAAAAGACATAAATGGGGAAGATATTTGCCTTATATACTACAAAGATAATAACCATTCAAAATATATAAAGAATATCTATGAATCAAAACTAAAGAGTGAAAAAAGGTATCAAAATGGGCAAAAAGAGGTGAATATCCAATTTACAGAACTATAAATGGCAACCTCATGCAGTGGCTCATGCCTGTAATCCCAGCAATTTGGGAAGCTGAGGCAGGAGGAACACTTGAGGCCAGGAGTTAGAGACCACCCTGGTCAACACAGTGAGACCATCATCTCTATAAAAATAAAAATAAAAATAAAAATAAAAATAAAAATAAAAATAAAAGCTGGGTGTGATGGTGTGTGCCTGCAGTCCCATCTACTCGGGAGGCTGAAGCAGGTGGATTGCTTGAGCCCAGGAGAGTTCAAGGTTGCAGTAAGCTATGATCGTGCCACTGCACTCCAGCCTAGGTGACAGGCCTAGGCCTACTCTGTCTGTAGGAAAAAATAAAATAAAAAGAACTATAAATGGCTGATGAAAATGTGAAAAGATTTTCAATCATAGTAATAAAGTAAACAATATCAATTTTTCATATCATAGCAGCAAAGTGTTAGAGGGGGTATGGTAAGACAGGTACTACCAAACCCTGTGGGAAGATGTACAAGTCAATATAATAACAGAACTTCATGGGTGGGCATTCTGGCACTGTCTATCAAATTTTTTAATGAAGATACCTTTTCAACTAGCAATTCTTCTAGTCATTTGTTGTGAAACACACAAGTGGAGAAAGATATGTGTATAGGAATGTTCAATATAGCAAGGTAAAGCAAACAACTTTAACTCTCATCAGTAACATGGTTAGATACATTATGGTACAACAGTTTAGTGATTAAAAAAAGGATATCTGTACTGATTTTTTAGAAATAGATTAAGTGAAAAAGGCATGTTACAGAACAGTGCATATAATCTCATTTTTATTTAAGAAATAAAATGCATACCATTGCACATAGGTTTATGTAGTCCCATAGGAAAAGTTCCGGAAAAATATTCTCCAAATCACCAGCAATAAATAAACTTCAGTGGTGGAATAACTATAGAAGAATTTCACTTTCAACTTTTCTTTGTTGTCTGCATTTTTTATAGAAATTACTCTGACTTAAAAACTATCAAAGTTATATTTTTAAGGTATCCAGCACTGTGTCATGTACTTTGGATTAGTTAATTATAATTTTAATAGCAACCTCTCTACATTACTTCATTTTTATAATCACGGATATAATTGTATTTATTTATAATGATAAAAATAACTTATTCTTGCATTTCACCAGCACATTAGGCAGTTTGTTAGTTCTACTTACAGTCTTCAGGATGCCAAATTCTGCTAAAACATTCAATGGTCTTTTTGTTTTTTATTATAAAAAATAATACATGTTCAACAACATTCCAGCAGTACAAAGAGTTGTAGATAAGAAGTTTCCCTCACCACTTAGCCTTCCTGTTACCACTCGTCTCAGGCAATTATTCCTAAGAAACTATGGTGTATTCTTCAGAAATTTTTCTATAAATATATCTAATGATCACATCCTTTTTATTACACAAATGGAGTCACACTTTACTACCAATCTATAACTTGCTGACATACATCTGCACATTAGTCTAAATAGATTTACTATGTGGCTACTACAAAATATTTTTAAATGTTATTTCTTATTTAAAAGACACATTTAAGCTAATTTGGGATCGTAGGGATCAAAAACAAGCAAGAAGCAAAATAACTAACTCAATCCCTACATCTGGTTTTAATAAAAGCCACTACTCACTCCACCCTATCGCTATCATCTGTAACATGCTTACTTTGTGCTAGAGGTTTTGTGTCCATTATATCCATTAATTCCCACAAGAATCCTAAGAGGTAGGCCCTGTTACCCTAATTTCATAGATGAAGCAGCTGAGGTTCTGGAAAGGTTAAGAACCAGAAGTAGTGAAAGTTCAATTTCTTAACTTTCTAATCATAGCATGAAAGCTAAAGTCCAAAGAAGTTTGAACCACTATACAATGTAAGTGTATATCACTTTGAAAGGAAAACAAATACGTTGAGAAATAATAATAGTGAAAAAAAACATTCAAACATTCATATAAATGCTATGTGTAAGCTATTTTGATCTTTCGCCAAAAATACTGAAATCAATCCATGTTAGAGTTTAAGTGCTTTCAGTATCAAGTCCTTGGAGACTGGTTCTCAAACTCAAGTTTCCTTTCTGGCAGAAGAACTTCATAAAAATCCTAAAATATAATGTTCACAAATAAGCCTCAGGATTATTGACATTTAAGAGTTTCCATTTTATGTCTTCCTGAGTAAAGATCTACTTAAAGACCACAAACACTATCCTTCTCAATTGCTATTGCTAGATAAAATTTGAAAGGTCGATTTGCTCTGTATGGATTAATTTTAGACCTACTTTGATTGAAAGAATGAAACTATTACAGAAAACTGACCCCAAAAATTGTAATTTTCCTAATCCCACTAGGACCTTTTTGCTTATTTTCAGAAAGCATATTATATTTAGATAGTAACTTTCACTTATTAAATTGGTCATATATGCATTCTACCAAATAGAGTTCACATGCAGAACTAAGATCTCCACTATAATGTTTCCTCTTTCATGAGTTTATTCAACAAACACTTAGTGAGTTCCTAAAATGACCAGAGTTTGTGCTAGTTGGCAAACAGAAATACACATAAATACTACTTTCAGGGAGTTTGCAGTCTAAAGAAGAAATGTATATTTAATTAATTTAATCTTCTACCCTCACTACATGAGAATGGAGAACACAACCTTACTTCCCACTCAAGCTCAAAGCTCTAAAAATAGAGTATAGCAAACTCTGTATCTTACTATTAAAAAAACAACCACCCCAGCTATTTCAGAAATTCACATTAATTGGTAACATTTATGTTAATTATTTCCTCTGGGCAGATAAGCTACAATTTTTTTCTTTAAGAGTATCTAGGAGTCTCTTGCTAAAGAATCTATATTGCCACTCCAAAATTTAAAATCTAACTGAATAACTGAAACTTTCCACTTGTATAAAGAAGTTCAGCATTAAGATGACAAGTGGTATTTTGACATGATGGATTTATAATGGTTTTTAAATTTCTAAGAAATATAAGATTAAAGACTGGGTATGGTGGCTCATACCTGTAATCCCAGCACTTTGGGAGGCCAAGATGGGAGGATTGCTTGAGGCCAGAGGTTCAAGACCAGCCCGGGCAATGTAGCAAGACCCCATCTCTAAAAAAGTGTGATGGCAATTGCCTGTAGTCACAGCTACTCTAGAGGATAATATTAAGTAACTTTTGTCCTATAATTTTATTCATTCATTCTGCAAATGCCTATTTAATATCTATCATGTGCCAGGTTTCAAGCCAGGTAGCAAAGATAAGGCCTCTGTCCTCAAAGAGATTTCATCCAATGAGAAAGCAAGCCTGAAATACAGGCAATAACACATAAGTGTAGCACACAAAGGGTATTTAATCCAGTCTCTTGAGGAAAGAAGTCCTGGAGAAACTAAGAAGTACTAAGGAAGCAAAGGCCTGAAGAAAGAGTTCATGACTAATAAACACAACTGACAGACTGGTAATAGAGATGTTTGGACCTTGAAACTTGCCTTAAATACTACTATGTGATGTTTCCTGAAAGAAAAGGTATAATAGCCCCTTCTACTAGGAATGGTGATTTGGTTACTGAAATTTGGATTATTTTCTCCAGAACTAACATGAGGACACAATGGGATTCTGTGTCCTGAAAGACCTGAATTCCAAGGCAATGCAAACAGATTCCCAAACTGTTAATATCCAGCAAAATGTCAAAAATATTATATCAGAGTCTAATTAGGAAAGATAAAATGGAGAAAAGGAATAATTTATTAAAATCAGTGTTAAACATTTGCCAAAATCATAATGAAAAAAATGACTGTACCTTACTCTATGAGTCATTTTCCATATGTTCCATAGTTATAGGGGTTTGGGAGAGCAAGAGTTTTACATCAAGGTATGAAGCTTGTTATATTCTATGACTTTGGCTTATGCTAGGAAGGTCATTCTCTCTGCCCTTTTTAATAATTATAGATACATAATAGTTATGTCTTTACAGGGTACATGTGATGTTTTCATATAGGCCAACAACGTGAATTAATCAAATCAGGATAACTGGGGTTTCCATCACCTCAAGCATTTATCCTTTCTTTGTATTAGGAACATTCCAATTCTACTTTTTTAGTTATTTTAAAGTATACCCTAACTTATTATTGATTATAGTTACCTTGTGATATCAAATATTGTTCATTCTATCTAACTATATTTTTGTACCCATTAGCCATCCCCATTTATCCCCCGCTTCCTGCTACCCTTCCAAGCCTTTGGTAACCACCATTCTACTCTGTCTCCATGAGATCAACTGTTTTTATTTAATATTTAGCTCCGACAAATGAGTGAGAACATATAAGATTGTCTTTCTATGCTTGGCTAACTTCACTTAGCATAATATTCTCCCATTCCATCCATGTTCCTGCAAATGGCAGGATTTCATTCTTTTTGTGACTGTGTAATATTCCATTATATATATATATATATATATATATATCTCACAATTTCTTTATGCTTTCATCTGTTGACGGACACTCAGGCTGATTCCCAATCTTGGCTATTGTGAATAGTGCTGCAATAAACATAGGAGTGCAAATATCTTTTCGATATACTGATTTCCGGTCTTGGATATATACCCAGCAATGGGATTGGTGGGTCATATAATAGTTCCATTTTGAGTTTTTTGAGGAACCCCCATACTGTTTTCCATAGTGGTTGCACTAATTTACATTCCCCCCAACAGTGTAACGAGGGTTCTCCTTTCTCCAAATCCTTGCCAGCATTCATTATTACCTGTCTTTTTGATAAAAGCCATTTTAACTAGGTGAGATGATATCACATTGTAGTTTTCATAGAGAGATCTTCCACTTCTTTGGTTATGTTTATTCCTAGGTATTTTATTTTATTTGTAGCTATTGTAAATGAGGTTACTTTCTTGGCTTCTTTTTGTTGTTGTTTTTCATAATAATATTTATTAAGCATCCAGCACTAAAAGAAAAATCTCAGAGGGGGGAGTGTGTTGCATTCAAGTGTTTAGGTAGCTTTGAAGGGTCATACAGCTACTCCCAGGACTGCTATGAGCTTGGATGTTGTTTGTTTGTTTGTTTTTCCAAATGGTTTACTGTTGGCATATAGAAATGCTATTGATTTCTGGATATTGACTTTGCATCCTGCCACTTTACCGAATTTGTTTATCAGTTCTAACAGGTTTTTTTATGGAGTCTTTAGGTTTCTCTAGATGTAAGATATCATTTGCAAACAAGGATAATTTGACTTCTTCCTTTCCAATTAGAATGCCCTCCATTTCTTTCTCTTGTCTAATTGTTCTAGCTTAGAACTAATAGTACTATGTTGAATAACATTGGTAAAAGTGACTCTGCCGTTTTTTTAAACAAACGGGAAGCAGCATTCAGTTAACTACAGCAAAGCTAAATAAAAACCAAGGGACATAATTGTAGCCTACAGAAGACAGCTATCAAAATAAAAACAAGGGACATGGGAACATAAATATTCCCTTAATTCCTATATTTCATATATGGATCCATGGCAACTTCTCTGGTATGCTACTGGTAAAAACTTAATCAGGATTTGCATAAATATTTGCATATAGTCACTTCTGCCATGACTTAAAAATGGAACTCTGGAATGATCAGAAACATAAGTCAGAACAATAGTTCGTTTGCTTTAACTGTCATAAATAATGATAGGAGAATGATGATACAGTATCAATCTTTACCATTAAGTCAGAACTCTGTCGACAACACAAAAATATTTGGATATCTTTACTATTTTGGAAGAAAAATACATCGGGGGTTCAATGGCACGTGTTTTCTAGAAGATAATGACAATAGTCCTAAAATAAAATCTGAACTCTCATATCCTGTCTTTTTTCAAAAATTATTTATATCTAGAGATGTCAGAATAAGAAACAAAATCCCTCAGTATAAAAAGTCAAATGACAGATGAGAAAAAAAAATGTAAAGATTATATTCAAGTCTATATATAAAATTGTTTCTAAGCGGTTTGCTTAAGTTATATTAAAATAGTGAGGTTTGTTAAGTTTTTATCTACCCCTTTTGTCTGCAAAGAATAGCTATACATATTTTTATATGTGCCAATATAAATGTATCTATTGTAGAAGAAAAAAAACCCATTTCTAAATTAGCTTTAAAATATGCCGAAGCAGCTTTGTGTATTTTTAGACAGTGTTCAGATTCTTGACCCAAACTACATTATCATAACTCAGGCCCCAGGCACTCTCCAGATGGTTCAGATATGGGATAAGTTCATGTATATATCTGGGTGCAGTTGATAGTTGGGTAAAGAGGAACTACCACAAAGAGGAAGTATACTGCCTGACAGCTCCTTTGGATTACAAAAGACAGTGCTAATTAAACTTTAAATGCTTTGATTGATAAGAAAGAAAAGAAATCAAGGGAAACAAAGAGTCCAAAAGAAAAAGAGGTATAGAGGAAAAGGAAAATGAAAAAAAAAAAAGAGAGAGAGAGAAAGAAAAGAAAGTAGGAAGGAAAGAAGAAAGAGGAAAGTTAAAAAGGGAGGAAGAAAGAGCTAACAAGGGGTAGAAAGATGCAGAAGGTAATCTCAGTGAACAAAGATCCTTTGGTTTGACAGTACCCATTTATCTTTATAAGGTTCTTAAGTCTGAAACAGCCATAAACCTTGGGAAAACGTGAGACATCTGTTTCCTCTGGTATGAAGAACAAGAATACGGAATTTATTTCATCTATGTCTAACCGCCACTTACCAAAAACAATCAAAAGAAAAACAAGTAATACAAAACTCTAGACATAGTACACACAGGTCTGTAGCCTCATTTTATATGAGGGGGGAATTTCTCGAATAATACATATGACATATGATTAGTATTTTTTAAGAGTGACTAATTATTAGAGAACATAATGTAACTTGGAATTCAGTTCCATTTCCTTTAGAACAAAGTTTACAATGTTTAACCTTCGATTACTGAATTGATGTAGAGAGGTAATAAATGTAAGAGGTAGACAGCATGGCATACCAGAAAATGCTATAACAATATCATGCTGAATTGAGAAGCTGACCGGGCGCCATGGCTCACACCTATAATCCTAGCACTCTGAGAGGCCAAGGCGTGAGGATCACTAGAGGTCAGGAGTTTGAGACAAGCCTGAGCAAGAGTGAGACTCCTGCTTCTACTAAAAATAGAAAAATTAGCTGGGTGTAGTGGCTCACACCTGTAGTCCCAGACGCTAGGGAGGCTGAGACAGGAGGATCGCTTAAACCCAGGAGTTTGAGGTTGCAGTGAGCTATGATGACACCACTGTACTCTAACCCTAGCAACAGAACAATACTCAGTTTCAAAAAAAAAAAGCAGCAGCAGCAGCAAAGAGCTAGGTTTTGCCCTTGGCTGCACCATTTGCTAGCCCTTTGACTTTGGGCCCATCATTCACTCTAAAATGAGGATAATATCATCTGAACTCATAGTAGTCTTGAGGATCAAATTAAAAAATGCACATAAAGGTGCCTTATAAACTACTATAAATATGTTTTATTAGATAAATAAAAACATTTTGTAACCTATGAAGGAAAAGTAAGATATCATATTACAAATAAATGAATTTATTTTTAGCATCTGCAATACCAATGAATAGGATAGAAAATTAGGAAGAATGCCTAGTGTTTGTGCTAATTATTTCTTAAGAACTGCAGATAATCTTCCTTTACATATTTTCTCCTTGTTATCCATGCCCACCCCCACCCACCCTAGCCTGCAGTTTCCATTATGTGACTTTATTTTCTCATACTTCAGTATACAGCCATCTTTTCTCAGATACTCTTCTCTTGTTCCACTTTTGTTTTTCATTAATAAACCTGTCCTGTAGAATTCTCTTTTCTCACTTCTTTAAAAAAAGAATTAGACATTTTTTAAAAGTATCACTACAGAAATCCCTTTTCTTCTATTTGCAGGCCAACTGACATCTCAGTAGCACCTACATATCTTGTATTTCTTTTTTAGCAGGAGGCTATAGTTAGATCAGAATAAATAAACGAATTTTAAACAATCTTTTTTTTTTTTGGGCATTCCTTACTTAGGATACACAGAAAGAAGCTATGCTGCTGTCCTACCATTAGGTCAGTTAGCCATTCCTGACTGCTGGATGATACAATTTTCCATAAATAGAACTGTACACATTGTCTCTTACACAATAGTGTGGGTAGATGGTAGAATTAGATCATGTAGTCAACTTAAAGCAGTTCCTTTATTTAAATTAGCCATTTGAAATCATGTAAAAGTACAGTAAATTTTCCTATGTCCTAATCCATATAACCAGAAAACCCAAAAGAAGATTTTAAAAAACTGAACTCTACTTTCATAAAACTGAGACAAATACCAAATGAACTGGTATTAGAGACTTACAGATTATGCCACTTAATCATCACAAATTCAGCTGAAGTTCCTACTCTGTACCACATATGAAAAATGGTATTCGGGGGGGTTTATGCCACGAAGGACCCAAGAGCACCTCAGACTGCATGAGATCTGCAACCCTGGCTGGCTTGCTTCAGCTCAGCTTGAAGAGAAATAATTGTTGCAAGGCCTTTGGAACCCCAGGTTTGTTATAATAAAAACGGGAACCTATGGGGAAATTTTAGGATAAAAAAATGTGTTTGGTAAACTCACCATTTTCTATGCTGTTTGTAAAAAAACAAGAACTCTATACTTTAAATTTTCCTTTGTATATGTTTATTTTAATAAAGTTCTTTTGGTTAAAAGACATTCCAGAATCCCACAAAATCCTGAAGTAACAAACATACCATCAGAAATTCAGTTATGTTCAGTATGGCTTTAGTGTTAATCGTACAGTATTTCTGTTCTTTGAAAATCCGTGTAGGTTTCTGGTTCCGGGACGAGATGGCTTAATTCTCTCTGTTCCTCCCCTCTAACTATAACTAAATAACCTGGAAATAACTGAACAATCATAAAAGGACTCTGAGAGATAGAAAGTAAAAGGCAGACTGGCTAGAGACCTTACAAGTTGAGGATGACACATTGATGAGTACCCTGGGGTTTTGTTTTATTTTCCTTATATCCCAGGTGGAACACAGGAAAGGTCTGCATCCCTGTACCACCAAGAGGCCTATGAAAACAGAGAGAGAGAGAGAGAGAGAGAGAGAGAGAGAGAGAGAGAGAGAGAGAGAGAGAGAGAGAGAGAGAAAAGCCAACTCTGTTTGGCCCAAGGGTTGGGAGGGGAGAATCTCAGCAGGGACTTAGCAGGGAGACCCATATTCCAGTAGCAGTGGCAGGACCAACCTGCCACAGAAGTGGCCACAGCAGAACCTGGGCAGCCCAACGCATTCTTGCCCCACATCAGGTGGCAGCAGGCATGCTCCTCCACCTACCCTAGTTAAGCCAGGAGGCCTGATGTCTGCCAGCCTTCTCCCCATCTCAAATTGGTGATTTCTGGCCATTTACTCAGTGGCAAAAGGCAATTCAGGCCAGGCATTTCCCACCCTTCACCCAACAGCAGAGGGTGAATCAGGCCCAGGGTCTCCAGCCCTCTACCTAGTAGCAGAGTGCCACCCAGACCCCTTGGCTTCTGGCCCTCCACCAGAAGCAAAAGGTGGCCCAGGTAGGTGTTTCCCTCTCCCAGCAGCACCATCAGAGATAGAGTGGAAATATTAGGAGAAATGCTCTCCATTCTGGGAATCAGCACCTCACATACCCTATCTAATGATAACTGGAAGCTTATGGAAGGCCAGGTAAGTGCCATCCATCCCCATTGATGTCACCAGCAGGGATTCAGTGAGGAGCTCAGGCAAAGCCAGAAGATGAAGCAGACCAAAACAGCACTGAAAAGAAGATTGAAAAACTACTTGTCATTGAATCTACCACCCACAAAATTAGGACAGAACCCATCCACTAAACCTAAACAGGGCAACTGGCTGATAAAGAGTAAGATTTAAATAGGATCAATGGCCAAAACCAAGATGAATGAGATGTTGGAACTATCTGACAAAGACTTTAAAGCAGCTACCATAAAAGACAGAGATTGGCAGGGTGGATAAAAACACATGACACAACAATATGCTGACTATGAGAGATTCAATTCACATATAACATCATAAGTAGGATGAAAGTAAAGGCAGGGAAAAAGATCCTGCAAATTTGAATTTAAAAACGTGTGAGTAGCTATATTAATATCAGATAAAGTGGAAACTTCAGAGAAAAGACAATTACTAGGGACAAAGAGGGACATTACATAGTGATAAATGGATCAATTCACTAAGATGACACAGTAATCCCAAATGTACATGCACCAAACAACAGCTTCAAAATACACACACAAAAACTAATACAGCTAAAAGGAAAATAGACAAATCTACAGTTATACTTGGGAACTTTAACACCCCACTCTCAGCAATTGATAGAATTACTGCACAGAAAATTAACAATGAAAAAAGAATTGGACAACACTATCAACTAACAGGATCTAATTGACATATTCACTATGGTAAACCATATCCTGGGATGGAAAACAAACTTTAACAAATCGTTTTAGATAGTTTAGTTGTTTTAAACTAAAAATCATGCAGAATATGTTTTCTGATCATAATGAAATCAAACTAGAAATCAGTAACAGAAAGACACCAGGGAAATCTTCAAACATTTGGAAATTAAACATGTCTAACAATGCGTAGGTTAAAAAGGAAGTCTCAAAGGAAATTTTAAAAGATACACAGACCCGAATGAAAATGAAAATATGGCATATCAAAATTTGTGGGATGCAACTAAAGCAAAACCAAGAGGGGAATGTATAGCACCAAATGCTTACACTAATAATCTAAATTTCTGCCTTAAGAACCTAGAACAAGAATAGCAAAATAACTCAAAGTAAGCAGAAAGAAGGGAAAAGTAACATAAGAGTGGAAATCTATGAAATTGAAAATGGTAAAAATTATAAAAATTGAGGAAACTAATAAGCAGTTTTTTAGGAAAAAAAATCAGTAAAATTGATAAACCTCCAATAAGACTGACAAAAATAAAGACTAATTTTTTTCTTCTTTTTTTCCTCTTTCCTCTTAGTTAAAAATATAACTACCATATGACTCAGCAGTCTACTTCTGTGTATTTATCCAAAGGAATTGAAATCAGGATCTCAAAGAGATATTAGCATTCTCATGATCACTGCTGTACTATTCACAATAGCTGAAATGTGAAAACAGCCTAAATGTCTACCAACAGATCAATGAATAAAAAAGTGGTATATACATAGCATAAAATGGGATGCTATCCAACTTTAAAAAAGGAAATCTTACACTATGTGACATTATAGTTGAACTTTGAGAACATTATACGAAGTGAAATTAGCCAGTTATAGAAGGAAAAATATTATGATTACACTTATCCAAAATGATCAAACCACTTTTAAATAGTCAAACTAATAGAAGCAAAGTCTGCTGGGGCAAAGAAGAGAAGGAAATGGGGAGTTGCTAATCAACTGGTATAAAATTTCAATTACGTAAGATGAATAAGTTCTAGAGATTTGCTGCACAACACTGTACATATAGATAACAATATTGTATTGTACACTTAAAAATGTGTTTAGTGCATAGATCTCATGTTAAGTGTTCTTACCACAATAAAATTAGGAGAGAGAGAGAGAAGAGATAAATCACTAACATAGAAATGAGACAGATGATATCACAGATCTTATAGTTATTAAAAGGATAATAAAAGAATACTATGAACTTTAAGCTCACAAATTTGACAACTTAGAAGAAATGAATCAATTTCTCCCAAAACACAAACTATCAAAAATCCAGCTACATTAAATAGATAACTTGAGTAGTCCTTTAACTATGAAAGAAATTGAGTTTGTAATGAAAAGCCTCCTGAAAAAGAAGTCCCTAGTCCCAGTTGTCTTCCTTGGAATTTTTACCAAATATTTAAGTAACCAATTTTTTTTTTTTTTTTTTTTTTTTTTACAAATGTACAAAAGCAATTCAATGGAGGAAGACTTCCTTTTCAACAAATGGTGCTGGAGCAACCGGACATACACAGGCAAAAAAATGAATTTCAACCTAAACCTTGTATCTTATATAAAATTCACTCAAAAGGGATTACAGATTTCAATGTAAACATAAAACTATATAAAATG
This sequence comes from Lepilemur ruficaudatus, assembly GCA_963574885.1. Taxonomy (NCBI): domain Eukaryota; kingdom Metazoa; phylum Chordata; class Mammalia; order Primates; family Lepilemuridae; genus Lepilemur; species Lepilemur ruficaudatus. The sequence continues at coordinate 6,423 of CAUYRT010008589.1, read as the reverse complement.
TTTACGAAAAAAGCATAGGAGAAAAATCTTTGGGATTTAATGACAGACAAAAAGTTCTTAGACTTGACACCAAAAGCATGACTCATAAAAGGAAAGATCGATAAATTGTACCTAATCAAAACATAAAAACTTTGCTCTACAAAAGACCCACTAAAAGGATGAAAAGACAAGCTACAGACTGAAAGAAAATATTTGCAAACCACATGTCAGACAAAGGACTAGTACTTAAAATATATCAGGAATTCTCAAAATTCAACCGTAAATAAAAGCAAAAAAAAAAACAATTAGAAAATGGGCAAAGGACATATACAGAAATTTCACTTAAGAGGATACAAAAATGGCAAATAAGCACATGAAAAGATGTTCAACTTCATTAGCCATTAAGGAAATGTAAATTAAAACCACAATGAGATATTACTACACACCTCTCAGGATGGCTAAAATAAAAAATAGTGACAACACCAAATGTTGGTGAGGGTATGGAGAAACTGAATCTTTCCAGTGTCCAGTTGTTCTCTTACATTTAAAATGTTACAGCCACTCTGGAAAACAGTGTGGCAGTTTCTTATAAAACCAAACATACAATTACCATGTGACCCAGCAGTTGCACTCCTGGGCATTTATCCCAGAGAAATGAAAAGTTATGTTCACATATAAACCTGCATATGAATGTTCATAGCAACTTTATTTGTAACAGCCAAAAGTTGGAAACAACCCAGATGTTCTTCAGTGGATAAAGGATTAATCAAGCTATAGTAGATTCAGACCATGGAATACTACTCAGCAATAAAAAGGTGTAACTATTGATATACACAACAATTTGGATGAATCTACAGAGAATTATACTGAGTGAAAAAAAAAAAAAACAGTCCCTGAAAGTTATATACTGAATGATTTCATTTGAATAACATTCTTGAAATGACAAAATTATAGACATGGAGAACAGATTAGTGGTTGCCAAGGGTAATGGATGGAGATGGGGGAAGAGGGATGGGAGGGAAGTAGGTGTGGAATGCAGCCTTGTGATGGAACTGTTTTTTAATCTTGACTGTGGTGGTAGACGTCCAAACCTAGATGTGAAAATTGCATAGACCTAAATACACACACACACGCACACACACACACACACGCACGTGTGTGCGCATGCATGTACAAAACTGAGGAAATCTGAACAAGAATGGAGAATTGCATCAATATCAATATCCTGGTTATGATATTGTATTATAATTTTTTATGATATTATTGGGGGAAATCAGGTAAAGGGTACACAGGATCTCTATTATTTCTTACAAGTGTGTGTGAAATTTATAATTATTTCAAAATAAAAAGTTTAATTAAAAAAAAATCCATGTAGTTTACGTACGATTATATGTTCATCATTCACTTCTTTAAGCATTTATTCAGTTGCTCCAATGTGCAAGGCATGATTAGCTTATTTGAAAATGGTATGAGGGTGGGCAATATACAAAGGAGGATTGAATAAGACCCCACCTCTGCAGATGTCACAATTGAAATTGCACAGATATTTTGGTAATTCTTTAACACATGTCCTCCACTAACAGAGACAACAACTGTTTTAATAACTATCTCCAGTACCAAACACAGAGTCTAGAACATAATAACTTTTCAATCAATACCCTGTAAATGAATGAATGATTGAATGAAACAAGCAATCAATAGAAGAGGTGATAAACACTACCAAATGGTTAGAATACAGTACAAACTGGTGGCTCATGCCTGTAATCCCAGCGACTCAAGAGTCTGAGGTCGGAGGATCGCTTGAGGTCAGGAGTTTGCGACCAGCCTAGGCAACATAGTGAGACCCCGTCTCTAAAAATACGAAAAAAATTAGCAAGGCATGGTGGCATGCCCCTGTAGTACTCAGGAGGCTGAGGTAGGAGAATCATTTGAGCCCAGGAGTTCAACGTTACAGTGACCTATGATCACACCACTATACTCCAGCCTGGGTAACAGTGAGACTTTGTCTCTAAAAAATAAAAATAAGAATACATGACAAAAAGTAGTGACATGATTAAAAGTGTTTACGAAAACAGAGGAAGGACTAAGTAGACTTGCCTTGGGGATCTGGGGAGGCTTCAAAGATGAGATCTTTCGGCTGGGTCTTACAATATGACATGGGGAAGAGGAGAAAAACCACTCAGCAGAAAGGATGGAGCATTCAAAAAGCACAATATCATGAGGAAAGCATAGCATTCCACAGGACCAGCAAAGAATTTGGTGTGCTTGAGCTTATAGTTCTTTGCTGGGAGAGGCAAAGGATGAAGCTAGAAGTCTGACTGTCGATGCTACACTAAGGCAATTTGGACTTTCATGTCAACACCGTGGTGACACTGGAGTTTTTGAAGCCAGTGAACGATAATCAGATCTGTCTTTCAGAAAGTTAACATTGAAGGCAGTTAGTTATAGGATGCACAGCAGGAAAGAGACAGAGAAGCTGAGAAACCAACATAAGGGCTTGAAGTGAACGCTCAGTTCTTTCTAATATTCAATTTACCAGAAAACCCTATTCCCAAATGCACTGCGTTAGTGGAAGTTAAGTCTTCACAACTACTGGCCTGAATGGTTTATGACACTGTTATCTTTAAATCTGTATGGTGAATCATATTATAGGGCTGTGAAGTAAAAGCATTTTAGTTGCTCTTTTCTGCATTTTTTTCAATAAGAGCACGCTATTTTATAGTTTTAAATTTGAAAATCCTCTTTCCAATTTTTAAAATTTTGAAATAATAAACTACTATACTTCACAAAATCTTCCATGTTGGTGGTCAATTTATTATATTAGTATTTTGACCATCAAAAATGAGACTGCCACATACTATTCATGGTATTAGGGAACTGTACTTATTTCTCTTAAAACACAAAGTGACTATTTTAGTAACAAGTTAGCTAGAGCTTCAGTAACTAAAATATTGATCTCTGGAGAGAATAAATTACAAGCATGAAACGTGAGGAATAACTATAAGTACTTTCCATATATTTATGTGTACATATTCGTGGTAAAATGTAGATACAGTTGAATGGGAACTCTATAACGTAATGATAATATGGCTGTGCCCACCCCACTGGACCTCCCAAAACCAAAAAACCTCTCTATTAGATTGGAGAGGGATGAAGAGCAAAGGAGTTAAATATAATTCATTTTGGGCACAATAAAGTGACTCATTCTCTCCCTTGCTGTCCTTTTATACCATGTAACAATCTTAATAGCTCTTTTCTAATGGGAGAGAATCAGGAATATGAATTATGAAAAGAAAATGATTATGAAATGAAAATGGTGTGAAAATTATTGTAGGGGATACATTTGTGTCATTTTGCAAGGAATAAAGACATCTAAACAGTTTTATAAACCTCCTAGATGAATAACGTTATTTTTTGGATTTTTTTTTTTTTTTTTGAGACAGAGTCTCACTTAGTCACCCGGGCTACAGTACCATGGCATCAGCCTAGCTCACAGCAACCGCAAACTCCTTGGCTCAAGCAATCCTTCTGCCTCAGCCTCCCAAGTGGCTGGGACTACAGGCATGTGCCACCATGCCTGGCTAATTTTTTCTACATATATTTTTAGTTGGCCAATTAATTTCTTTCTATTTATAGTAGAGATGGGGTCTCACTCTTGCTCAGGCTGGTTTCGAACTCCTGACCTTGAGCGATCTGCCCGCCTTGGCCTCCCCGAGTGCTAGGATTACAGGCGTGAGCCACCGTGCCCGGCCTGGATTTTTTAAATTATAGAAAATGTTAAACATAAAGAAAAGTAACAGAAGAGTATAATGAACTGCCTCATGCCCAGCTTTAACCACGATCAATTCAAAGCCCATCTACTTCCCCTGCCACTCCGTTATTTTGAAACAAATCCCAAATAAATCATTCCATCCATAAATATTCAGAATGTATGCCTAAAAGAACTATGTAAAAAAATAGTAACTATACCTCCTGAAAATTTAACAATAATTCTTTAACATCATGAAATATAAGGTCAAATTTTCAGATTTCCCAGATTGCCTCATAAATTTTTTTATTCTATTTTCTACGTGAGTCTAAATTAAGTTCATATATTTTGATTAGCTGATCTGTTCAAATTTCACTTTAATGGCAATAATTCAATACACTAAAAACATTAAACTTAGAAGTTTTAATGAATTTAAACAATTAAATCTAATTTACAAATAATCATATTAAGTCACCCTAGCAGGGCAACGTTGATAATGTGTGCTAAAAATGTATGGTCACGTGGTCACACTAAGCAAACAGGAGAAAAAGGATAAGGGTTGACTTCAGTTTTGGCTTTTTCAAAACATTTCCTTCTTTGTTCACAGGTTTTATATGATTTTTATCAAGGAAGTTCACTACTCCATGCTAATAAAACCCTCCTGTAATCTCTCATTTGCTTGCTTTAACATTTTCACTAATTTTACTCTGGCCAAATACTTCCTCCTCCATTTGAAATTAGCTTGACATCACAGGATTTCAAAGTTGGAAAGAATCGCGTGGCTTCCTCATCTCAGAGAGCAGGCAGCTCTGATACTATCATATTGATGTTTCCAGTGACAAAGCTACTATGAGGGAGCAATCTGCTGACAGCTACAGACTATGTTCTAATTTCTTAACAGATACTACTACGTAAGTGTGATCAGTAAAAGTTTTAGTAGCATGACATGAAATAACTTTGAATTGGATCCTTTTATAAAGATTGGTAAAGTTAAAATTATATTTCCTCTAACATGCTGGAAAGATCTTGTTATACAAGTATTAAAGTAGTACATTTAGTTCAAAATTTAAAATAATAAAAGTTAGAAAACTATTGTCTACAGAAGCTTGCAGGAATCAGCACAGTAAATGCCAGACTCTTTACTATAGTACTGTTAAGTAATACCATAACAAGGAGTTATTAATATGAATTTGTATACTACTAATAAATAAAGCATGCAATATAAAATATCTGATGGTACTCTGTTGTGAGACATTCTAAACCCCCATTAGAAATTAATAAGTCTTCTACATTTTGCATATCAAGTTCAAATAGTATTTCTTAAGTTTTTAAAAAAAAATTATGTAGTGGTTTCTTCCACATCTATTGGTAAACTCTAGATAGTACTTCACTGTGGAGTAAATTTATTAATCTAAAGCAAAAATTTTTTATGGAAATTCAGGAGTCTCAGTCACTCCATGCATGTAACACTTTAAACCTAGGAATTAGAATGCCCAGGAAAACAGTTAAAAATACTTATTGGGGTTTGATATGTGCAGGTAACTGTATTGGGTGCATTTGTAAACTGTAGAATAAAGTGTCCAAATGATACCAAGTTAAACCATTAATACATTTAGTTTAAAGGAAGTAAATACTTAAAGACAGTAATTTAGAGATGGGAATTTTTGAGAGTTATGTTTTTTGTAAACCCTGAGAGTCATATAAAAATTCCCTAGAATTTATTTGCTCCAAGCTCTACAAGACAAAAAAACAAAACAAAACAAAAAAACCCCAATGACCCTGTGAGAACTTTATAAATTTAGAACATTGACAATGGTCTGACTTTAATACCGTTTATTTTTATTGTTTTGATTGACTTTGTTCATTTTTCTCCCAAAGTCCCTAATATACTAATTGCCCTTTATCTTGTATACTGAATTTTTTTCCTGATTTTTCAAAATATAAAGATTCAGGCTCTTGATTCTTTTAAAGCAAGGCGAAAAGCAGATGTCATAGTAAATATAATCCACTAGATTCAGGTAAGGCAATTACAGTGTTGATTTGTTTAGTTATTATATAAAAGTGCAGGTGTAAATCTGTTAATACACAGAACAGACAAAATACCACATTCTAAAACACCTATCCATCTTATCTGCCTCACAAGGGAGAGGCAGTATTCGCATCAACTATACCAATTCATATTCTGACAATGATGGAAATCCCACCTGAGAAATGTGGTATTGGCACTAGCACTTTGCAATATGTTCAATAGCATGAAAGACACATGGCAATTAGAACTTTTGATCTCACAGTCTTGTTTTTTATCACTTGCACTTTCCTCTTTTTCTTCTCTCTCAATTCATATTTGAAACTAATGGAAAGAATTTTGCAAAAATAAAAAAAATAAGCCTTTCTCTTAACTGCAAAATAAACCAAGAGCAATTATAATTACTATTAATAATACTATTAATGGCATTATGGCTTTCAAAATGACAGTACTTTACTCTCCCATACTTTTTTTTTTTTTTTTTTTGAGACAGAGTCTCACTCTGTTGCCCGGGCTAGACTGAGTGCCATGGCGTCAGCTTAGCTCACAGCAACCTCAAACTCCTGGGCTCAAGCAATCCTCCTGCCTCAGCCTCCCGAGTAGCTGGGACTACAGGCATGTGCCACCATGCCCGGCTCATTTTTTCTATATATATCTTTAGTTGGCCAAT
>CAUYRT010008585.1:0-50027 GCA_963574885.1 Lepilemur ruficaudatus | reverse complement strand
CTTCCATATGTGTGCCTAAGTTTTGATCAGTTAGTACCAATTTAATGGTAAGTACATGTGGCATTTGTTTTTCCATTCCATACTTCATCCTGGCTCCAGCTCCATCCATGATAATACCAGAGGTAGTTCACCAATTTTTTTATGGCTGAGTAGTACTCCATGGTATATATATGCCACATTTTATTAATCCACTCATGTATCGATGAGCACTTGAGTTGTTTCTACATCTTTGCAATTGTGAATTGTGCTGCTATAAATATTTGAGTGCTGATGTCTTTTTTATAGAATCTCTCTTTTTTTTTTTTCCTTTGTGTAAACACCCAGTAGTGTGATCGCTGGATCAAATGATAATTCTACTTTTAGCTCTTTGAGGTATCTCCATACTATTTTCCATAGAGGTTGTACTAGTTTGCAGTCCCACCAGCAGTGTACGAGTGTTTCTGTCTCTCCGCATCCACACCAACATTTGTTGTTTTGGGACTTTTTGATAAAAGCCATTCTCACTGGAGTTAAGTGATATCTCATTGTGGTTTTGATTTGCATTTCCCTGATGATTAAAGATGTTCAGCATTTTTTCATATGTATGTTGGCCATTAGTCTATCTTCTTTTGAAAAGTTTCTGTTCATGTCCTTTGCCCACTTTTTGATAGGGTTGTTTGATTTTTTACTTGCTGATTTTCCTGAGTCCTATGTAGATTCTAGTTACTGGCCCTTTATTGGCCCTTTATTTGTATAGCATGCAAATATTTTCTCCCATTAGGTAGGTTGTCTGTTTGCTCTAATGATAGTTTCCTTGGCTGTGCGGAAGCTTTTAATTTGATGAGGTCCCATTTATTTATTTTTATTGTTGCTGTGATTGCTTTTGGGGTCCATTGTGATCTATCCATTGTGAGTTGATTTTTGTGAGTGGTGAGAGGTGTGAGATCCAGAATTTTTGAGGAGAATGTTGACGATCCCATGGTACCTAATGTGAATCTATCTGTGTCTGCAAGTGTTCTCATTTCTCATTTCAGAAATTCCAACTGTTTCTTAAGGGAGATAGTGACCTATTCTTTAAGTACCTTGGGTTTTTGTTTTGTTTTATTTTGTGTTTGTAAGGAATGTCCAGTCTGCCCTCTTCCTGCAATATTTGTACTAATCTTAACCCAATATCTCTTCACTTCATAGGTAACCCAGTGTAACTCCACTATGAGTATTTGTCAGGTTTTATACTGTGAGACTCACTGTCATTCAAAGTGGAGAAAATACTGGTTGAGAGAAACAGCATTTACAGAGAATTACACAAAGGAGAGGCTATTAATTGATTTCTTTTCAGTGGTTTTCTGACCTTGTTTATGTCATGTTTGCTTTGAGATCCGTGATGAAAGCTGTGGATTCTTTCCATAGAAAATAGGCAAAGAAATGTGTGGAAAATATCAAGAAATTTATAAAACATCATCCCCTCTTCCTATTCCTCCACACTCTCACACATGTTCTGTCTATGAGCCTCATTTTCATATTCCCTTTCTCTGTAATTCTAACAGCTACTCCTTGAATTAGGCCAGTCAGACCTTCAGAAAGCTATAACCTTCCACTGCATTCAGATTTGCCATATGTGGAGCTATTTAGTGAAGTAATTAATAATTTTTTTTGATGTAATACTTGTATTTGTTGAGTTTCTCCATGTTGATGGCAATTATAAGAAACTGCCCTATGAAGTGTGTTACTGTATTTGCTGTAAGAATGTTATTAAAGATGTTGATTTCATTTTTTCTTTCATCATTGGGCAAATATTTACTGAGTACCTTCTTTGTACCAGAAAGACTCTGTAGAAGCTACTTCATGGACCCTAGACTCTATGAAAGTGTGTGTTGGGAACATCTGAATGAGTCTAGGAAGTCTCAGGAAGGAATTCCCACAGGTAACATCATAAGTTTAGACTTGAAGGATTAGTACAGTTAGCTAAGCAAAGAGGGTAGGAAAGGGTGTTGAAGGTTTAGGGAAAAGATCCAGAGAATATTAATGGAAACTGTGCGAAGTTTGTTGTGGCCACAGAGGGTATGATGGGGAGAGGAGGTGAGGGAGGTAAGGAGATCATGAGGAAACTTGCTGTGGAGTTTCAATGCCAAGAGCCATTGGAAGACATGGAAGATCTTTGGGATATCGGACTATGTGGTTAGATGGGTTAAGGGAAGAGAGGACATCATAGATGGCTCCAGGATGGATGCTGGCCAGTTACATATATTTTAGAGCCACGTGTGCTACTCCCTATAGCATATGGAAGATTTGGTGGCATACATTTTTACCTATTAACCTCAGTCCTGATTGCGTTTGCTATGCTATTTGTTTTCTCTTTGCCTCATTTTTCCCATAAGTGTTTAGTTTCTTATACCTTGGTATATTCTATGTCTTTAGAAACATCATCAATCATTTTAGGAGATCACATTAAGGCATGCGTAAAAACGAACTTTCAGGAATCCATCTTTCCAAACTCTCGTAGTTTGTTAACGAAACATATGCTTCTTTATTTATGATAAATGCCCTCTCTGTAAGAAGGTAGCAGAGAAAAACTGTTACATGATTTTTAGGAAGGTAAGAAAATTGATAAATTTTGATATCCCCTTTTCTTTTTGATTAACAGAGCCTGCATTGATTCTAACGAAGATGGGGACTTGAGTAAATCTACTGTATTGAGAAACTACAAAGAGGCCCAAGAATATGGCTCTTTTGGCACAGCTGAGATGTTGAATTATTCCGTTAATATATATGATGAAGGAAACCTGCTCTCCATTGTGACCAGTGGAGGTATTCTCTTTCAGATTCACTAATGAGCGATATATTTATGAGGTGGTAAGATGATTAATTCCTATAGCCCAGAGCAACCTTAGAAAAAATTTTAATCTAGAGATCCTAACTAAAGGACTAGGTCTGGGATCATAGATGTGATTTGATTCACTATTAAGGTGTTGTTGTTTTTTTTTTTTAAGCCGTAACCATGTAGAATCCATTCCAAGAATATGAACATGGTCCAGCATCAGAAAATCCATTAAGATAATTCATCATGTGAGCAGTAATTTCACTTCCAAATATTAACCCTTGAGAATTTCACCCATGAGTACAGAGATTCTGATAAAAGGATCCCCGTTGTAGTGTTCTGTGTATATTCCAACAAGTTGGAAACTACCCAAATACCATTAACCAAAAGAATATTTTTTTAAATGATTGTATGTTAATCTTACAGTGAAATACAGTTGTCCCTTGGTATCTGTGGGGAATGGGTTCAAGGACCTCTCTCAGATATCAGAATCTAAAGATGCTCCAGGCCCTGATATAAGTGGCATATTTGCATGTAACCTACACACATGTATGACAGGTCCCCATCACGCTTTTCCCTAATCAGTAACCTACCCCTCCTCCTCCCAAAGTTAACTACTATCCTGATTTCTGTCACCATGTTAGTTTGGACCATATGCTGTTGCTGTTTTTGTGGTCAGAAACAATAAAATAGTTGCAGTTTCACGTGTATAGCCTTTTTCCACTTATGTAAATGAATTAATTCAGTATATATGCTTTTGTATGTGACTTTTGTGAGCTTCATCTCATAGTGCATAGAAGTAGTTCGTATGTATTGCTCAGTTCTGTGAATTAGTATGCCATGTAACCGTTTAGTATTAATGGATCTTGAGGTTATTTTAAGTTTTTGAATTTGTGTTATAAATAATGCTGCCATGAACATTTTTGCGGATGTCTTAGTTACATGTGCATGCATTTTGGGGGATGTGTAGCTGGAGGTGGGATGGTTGGGTCATAGGGAGTGGCTGTGTTCAGCTTTCACTGCCACCAATAGTATATGATGCACACCCCCATCCACACTTGCTGTTGTCAGTCTTTAAATTTTTAGCCAGTCTGAAAGATACATAGAGGCATCTCATTGTGGCTTTAATTTATATTTCCCAGATTACTAATGAAATTGAACATTTTTTTCATATGTTTATTTACTATTTAGATATCCTCTTCTGTGAAATGCTTTCTCAAACGTAAACATTTAAAGTAGTCTCTCTTTTTTTCTTTTCAATCTGAATGACTCTTTATATATTCTGGATATAAGCTTTTTTCATGCATATTGCAAATATTTTCTCTCTGTTGTAACTTGCATTTTTGTTCTCAGTGAACAGGGTAGCAGTATAGTGGGTATAATTCAGGGTTTTTTTTTTTTAATTATTGGTAAGACATTTAAGATTATCTTAAGATACATAAATCAGAGTATATGTTGATTATTTTTATCATGATTAATAATATGCAAATTGAATTGAATGTTTAAAACTGTCAGTCTGTGAGAATATTTTGTCACCCACCCCCACCCTTGCCTACAGGAGCTCATGGGACACATGTAGCTAGTATAGCTGCTGGGCATTTTCCAGAAGAACCTGAAAGGAATGGGATAGCTCCTGGTGCTCAAATTCTTTCCATCAAGATTGGTGATACAAGGCTAAGCACAATGGAAACAGGCACAGGCCTCATAAGAGCTGTGAGTATTTGAGTTGTTGATTTAGAAGATTGATGATTAATGATCTTGGATATTTTGGGGTTTATAAAGTACTCCTGGTTTACTGAGAATACATTGAACTATATTTGATGTACAGGACTTCTTTTATTTCAAAATCATTTTTATTAAAAATTATAAAGTTTTTTGGCTTAACCTTTGTGAAAAAATTATTTTATACTTGTCATTTCTAGTACGTTTCTCCCCTACTAAGCAATTTTGAGATACTTGTTACAAAAAAATTAAAAACACCTCTTACTCAGCTTGTTCCGTCAGACTAAAGGGAATGTAAAACCTCAACTAGTACTTCATTTTAACATACGAATTATATTTTACTTTAACTTGAGTAATTTTAGAATCTAGTAAGGACCATTCTATTCCCTCTACCTCTAACCCCACTCCATTCTGGAAATGTTAGTTTTTATTTTTTGACTGTTATGTGCCTCCTCTTTTTGTTTATTTATATGTTCAAATACTTAGTGATATGCCTGAAAGTAATTTATAAATTAGAATGTAATTGGCTCAGAAACTGTAGGATTTTATATATGTACCTTTATGTTCCTGCCTAATCTGTTTCTGTAAATTGCTGCCTGAACTAAACTCTTGATCTTTTTGATAGATGATAGAAGTTATAAATCATAAGTGTGATCTTGTCAACTACAGCTATGGAGAAGCAACTCACTGGCCAAATTCTGGGTGAGTGTTTTGTCATAGTTGTTAGCCATAGAAACTTAGCTGGTAAGGAGTTTTAAATGTTTTTCATAAATGGATTGAATGTCACTATGGAAAAAAGAACAGTCTCGGTGCTTAGGTAATAACTGTATGTCTCCTAGACCTCAGGGCTCCCTATTCCCATGGTCATACCTTTGATGTTGTTAATGCCATTCATTGCAGCATGCCTGAAATTGCGATTGCAAGCATTCCTTTGCTGTCCATTGTAGCTCTTACTTGATTACTCCACCCTAACCCTTCTTGTGAAACTTACAACCCACAGACCCCTCTGGATCTTTTCCAATGTTGACTCCACTGCATCTTCACCTCCTCCCCTGCCAGATTAGATCTGATGGTCCCTCCATCATTATAAATTACTCATTTCATAAGCACCTTGAAGCTACATACTTGACAGACCGCCAGACTTGCTGAAACCCTGCTGTACCCTACAGTGACCTTGCACCTGATCTACAAAACTTCCTGTTGATTGTGTGTATTCACTGTCTTCACATCTTCAGTGTCCATGTCTCCATCCATCCATTCCAGTGTATCTCACACGCCCCTCCTCTTCTTCATTTTCTCTTCAGTGTCTTTCACTGCCAAACCCAGCATTGTGGCCTTGACATTATGTTACTTAGCCTTTTTTCTTCACAGTAATAACTATTTGAAATTATTTTGTCTCTAGTGTTTACTTACTTATTGACTGTCTCTCCCCTACTCCCACCACCAAGCCATGCAAATACACCCATTATCTGCTTTCTGGAGAATGTCTTATCAGAGTGGGAATTTTATCAAGCCAGACCCTGTAGTTTGCTGTTATCAAATTATTTAATGTTCTCAAATAACTGGTACTGGGTTTCTTGGGAGACAACACCTTACTGCTGTTGTAACATGCACCCTGTCATCCTCAGTCATTTCATTCTTTACTGCAATCTTACCACATCTCCTTTCACTGTATTGTCTTAGTTACATACATGTATTTCTTTCTCTCCTTTGATAGTCATCCTTTTAAATTCCTCTTTTCTCTAATATTTTTTCCTTGCTCGGATATTCAAGCTTATAATTTGGAAGAGTGCTGTAGCCCTACACCTTTTTTATATTAATTCCATTTTCTTCTTCATTATTATCTAACTTCATCTCCTTTAATGTCAGCAAGTTTTTCTTGTTTACTGTCAAGCTCTAACCAGATTTCTTATGTTTTAAAATCTTAGCTAAGTTTTTCCTAGTGTCCTAATTTACTTTTGCCACTAAAGGTTATTCTTTTAGTGAAACAGTTTCTACTCACAAGTATATAGAGGAATCATCTGAGGAGTTTCTTCTGAATAATAATGAATACATTATTTTAAGTGGGGGATAGAAATGAAACACCTGTTGCCATAGTCACTGCTAAGATTTTAGTATTTTAGTATATTTCCCCATATATGTTAAATTTGGCATCTAGCATTTTTCCCACGTTTAATCTGTCCTCATGACTCCTCCTCCATGCTAAAACCCAACTGGAGTGTATCACTTAGAATGGCTGTATCATGTTCCACCACGGGTGTAATTGCCAAAATTTATGTACTCATATATTTGAATAAGGTTTTGGTACTATAAACACTTTGGGAATAGAGGTAGAATGTTTATAGTTTGAGTATGTCTGCTGAGTGATTCTAATGCACACTCCCTTATTTATAGTTACTGTTCAGTTCTACAATTTGGAACTCATATTTTAGTTTTATAACATAAACTATATTTGAAAATTTTTTCGTTTTATATATTATAATGTATTTCTTGAAAACTGGGACAGTTTATATGTTCAAAGGAATTCTCTCTTTTTCAGGAGAATTTGTGAAGTAATTAATGAAGCAGTGTGGAAGCACAACATAATTTATGTTTCAAGTGCTGGAAATAATGGTCCATGCCTTTCTACAGTTGGTTGTCCAGGTGGAACTACATCAAGTGTGATAGGTTAGTTTCCCATTTTAGAAATAGATTTGTTTAAAAACAAGTAAACAAAAAATGACAGTTAAACAAATGTTAATTTTATCTCCACTACATGCAAGATACTGGTAGACCTTAACTGTGTCCTCAGGAAACTTATAGTCTAGTATGGGAACCAGCATATCTAGAGTTTATTGTAATTTGAAGTAGACTGGAGAAAGTAGTTCAATAGAGGAACAGATGATACTTTTAGATATGTTATTATATTTAATCTACTAGATAATTTTGGAAGATAGTTAGATTTATACCCAGAAGCAAAGTACTTAGTATATAAAGTCTGGTACGTAGAGTAAACTTCCTTGTTTCCTTATTAAATTTCATCTTTCTGTTTTATAAAACAGGGCTAGTGTAGAGAGATTAAGCAATTTACCCCAGTAAACAGTAGATTTAGAATAAGATATGCACTTGGCTTTCTTTTGTTAATGATAAAATTCATTCCACAGGTGTTGGTGCTTATGTTTCTCCTGATATGATGGTTGCTGAGTATTCGTTGAGAGAGAAATTACCTGCAAATCAATATACATGGTCTTCTAGGGGCCCTAGGTAGGTGCAAGTAGTACAGGGACCATCATATGTATTTGGTTAAACTTTACGTGACTGGGAAGGGCAGAATTTTAGATGATGTTTCCTTCTATTGGCTTTTAATTTTTTCAGTATTTTCATTTTGATTAGCAGTCTCATCTCAGGGACAGATAATTAAATAAAATAATCACTTCATTGTTAGGTGGATAACGTAATATTCTGAGTATGAATTCTTATGCCTATATTCATAATCCTACATTTATTAGAATCTAAAGAAAAAGTAAGGACTTCATTATCCTTAAAAAGTAGTGATGGCCTTGTTTTAAATATTTTGATATTTGAACTTCAGTAAAACAAAATCCCTAAGCTTTTGTAAAGCATCACAGTATAGGGCCTGCATACCAGCGTTCGTGTTTTTAAGTTATGACCTGCTTTGAACAATTTTGGGTGAGATCCATAAGTAAGCAAATTCTGATTGACAAATGAAGTTCATTTGTTTTGGTTCCCTAAAACCCTCTATGAACTATATTTACTGATTCCAGGAACTGATTATCTTTCTAAAGAGGTACATTGAGTCCAAATTTATATAATCCCTCATTATGACCCTCAGTGGTACAGGCACCTTCTGAAAAATAAAGCCTATTGTAATTCATCTCTACCTCTTTGGAGTTAGTTTAGAAAAAGAATAGACTTTGAATTCAGTTCAGCAGATACTTTAGTGCCTGCAGCAGGCAAAGCATAAATGAACAGTTGGTGATCTGAATTCAAAATGCCATTTTAGGATGACGGGACTACAGAGGTAGGAGCAATCACTTGGACTCTAGTCCATGGGGGAGATGGTATTCAAGTTGGCCTTGAAGGATGGATAGGATGTTGAGAGACAGATACGCCAAGAATAACATGAAACCAAAGATAAACAGGTATTAATGTAAAGTTTTTGAGGAAATAACCAGGAGTTGGGTGTGTGTAAGTATAAAAGAGGTAGTAGGGAATATTGGAAGATAAAATGAGAAAAATTGGTTGGGATCAGATCAAATGTGATAATGTTATATTCAATTCTCTGAGTTACAAATACCTTTCTAGTCTTCTCTAAGGTAGTTTCCTTTTTAAAGAATAAATTTAGTAGTTTTTTTATAAACTGTCATTGAAAACAATCAGGCTGTGGATCTCCATATGGGTCAGAAAGCTTCACCTTATACCATCTCCGTAGACCGCCTTTATCAGCCCGGCTAACATCACTGAATAAGAGTGACTAGAAATGAGAGTGAAAAATTAGCAAAAATTTCTGCAAAAATTTCGGTTAATAAAAGTATCAAATTAATAAACTTCATTATCAGCGAGGCACAGTGGCTCACACCTGTTATCCTAGCACTCTGGGAGGCCGAGGCAGGAGGATCGTTTGAGCTCAGGAGTTCGAGACCAGCCCGAGCAAGAGTGAGACCCCGTCTCTGCTACAAACAGAAAGAAATTAGCCGGACAGCTAAAAATATATATAAAAGATTAGCCGGACATTGTCGCGCATGTCTGTAGTTCTAGCTACTCGGGAGGCTGAGGCAGAAGGATTACTTGAGCCCAGGAATTTGAGGTTGCTGTGAGCCTGGGTAACAGAGTGAGATGCTATCTCAAAAAAAATAAATAAATAAACTTAATTCTCTTCTAAAATTGATTTTGAAATTTTAAGTTTTGTCTTATAGTTAGCGAAGAAACAAAGTATTAGAGAATTTAAACAAGCCTTTACCAATCTTATTTGCCATAGGATATTTAAAGAATTATTTTAAGAAAACACTAGGGAGTTCATGAATTATGGGAGAAGTTTGGATTAAAGCAGATAATGATTCACAAACCAGATGTTCTAAGAATTGAGAGTTTTTTTATGTTTATTATATTTTAAACATGAAATATTACAAACTATTTTAATTATTAGATTTAATTATTATACAGTATAAAATATATAAAACATTGACTAATGATCACTGAACAGAGTGTGTTCTGTACTCTTTGAAAAACACTGCCTCCTGGTCAGCACTCACTGTCAGACACACAACGTTTACTTCCGGGTGTCTGCAAATCTAGCATATCTTTTTTTTTTTTTTTTTTTTTTATTTTTTTTAATTTCAGCATATTACAGGGTTACAAATGTTTAGGTTTACATATATTTGTGGCATATTTCTTAATGACATACTACCAAATAATGTCTACATAAACAGGTTTTCAATTTGATATTTTTGAATTATATATTGTAATTTAGAAGAAAAATGTCACCAGTGTTTTTAGATTTTAAGTAAACACTTACATTTCATGCAACTCATTTTTCTAGTACTGATTTAAATACCTAGAAATGCTCTATGATTTGCCACTTTAACAGACTAGTAGAAAATTAATTAATAAAGAGCAATAGGAACTGGTCAGTTCAAATTCATGTCTCTCTTTATGAAATTTGCCATGTAGAAAAAAAAAAAAAGAATTCATGACTCTTCCATTTATAAAATACCCATTGCTTATTATGAACATCACTAGGCAATATAGATAGAGCAAACAGCAAAGTAAAAATCACCCTAAATCTCATTATCTGTGATACATACGGGTGACGTTTTGATGAACATCCTTTCTGTCATTCTCCTATGCATAAATGAGAGGTCTCACTATTCAGGCACTTTTATAACCTACTTTGGTCACTCAACAATACGTCATGAACATCTTTACAGGTCAGTAGATTTTTTTACCTAATATTTGTTCTAAGATCTTCACTAAAAGGGGTGCCACCAACCCGTTTCAAATGTGCATTGCTGTCAGCTCTGTAAAAAATGTGAAACCAAATTAATTGCCTTAGGATTGTTTCCTAGTCAGGAACAAAAATAATTCACTCAGTTGAGGGAAGAGTGGTTGAGGGAGAGTCTAGCAACATCTGTGGGGAATTTATGGCCACTTTTCCAGGGAGGAGAAAGTATGCCAGTATGTTATTTCTTTATTTGAGACAGAGGACAGAGCTTATGTTGGATGAGAATGTGATCATGAACCATGAGTGCTTTAACTCATTAGCCTTTGCTTAGCTGAAGTCCTCAATTAGGCAGTCCTGTTAGACTTGAGTTGTCTGGTGTGGCAGCCACCAGTCACATGAGGTTAGTCTAAATTGAGGTCTGCTTTAAGTAGAAAATGTACACCAGGTTTTGAAGGCTTAGTACAGAAAAGAATGTAAACCCTTTTTTTCCTATCAATTATGTGTTGAAATAATATTTCAGATATGTCTAGTTAAATAAAATATATTAAAATTTAAAATCTTGTTTTTTAAAATGTGGCTTGTAGAAAATTTAAAATTACATGTTGCGGCCTACATTATATTTCTATTGTACAGTGCTATATTAAATTTAAAAAAGGAAATCTACTTCTTATAGATAAGAGAGAAGTACTTTAATTAAAGCGTCTGAGCAATGACATTCATTTATTTTCTCTCTGTAAATATACCTGACACCTTTGGCTTGTCACACGTAAGCCCAGACACACAGAGATTTATAAGGAAAAAAATAAATGCTGCATATGGGGAAACAGCTGCGCTGGATATGTTTTCCCTACTGATTTTCCATAGTAGTATCTTTGTCATTATTTGTAACGACTGCAAATAGTCCATAGTACTGTACTATAATTGATTCGACCAGTAGCTTCCTTAAGAATGTCCAAGTGTCCCCAACTTTCACCACCATAAGCAAACTTCAATGGCATTCTTTTTAGTGCTGATGGGGCCCTTGGCGTGAGCATCAGTGCACCGGGAGGAGCCATTGCTTCTGTTCCTAACTGGACATTGAGGGGGACTCAGCTAATGAATGGGACGTCTATGTCATCCCCTAATGCATGTGGAGGCATTGCCCTGATACTTTCAGGTAAGGACATTGCTTATTACTCTCTTACCTTAATGCAGACCAATATTTTTGTTTTCTGAAGTTCTCTAGGTGAGAACATGTGGTAGAATTGGTAATGTCCTAGGGTACAAAGTAAAGTTTAAGGTAGAAAATAATATGATAATGACAATTTGAATCTATCTTCATTCAGCAGTATATTTATTGGCTGTCTCTTCTTAATGACTGTCAAGCAGTATTTTAGCTCTGGGGCTAAATTATTGAATAAAGCATCAAAAATATCTGCCCACATAGTTTATATTATTGTTAAGGGAGACAGACATTGAACAAAATAACCATTATGTTACACGTTAGAAGTAGAACGCTCTGGAGCAAAATGAAGTGCAAAGGGAAGTAGGGATTTCTGAGGTAGTGCACAGTATTCAACAGGGTGTCATCAGGTTGAATCTAGGACTCAGTCAGGATAGCCATGCTGTTGTGAAGCTCCCGCCTCAAAAATGTCCCTCTTCCAGTTGTCTCATCCCTGCCTGCGTTATTCACCCCTTTCCTTGCCATCATTGCTCTCTCCTCGGCTCACCACATCTCCCCAAAGTGGTCCATTCACACTGGTGCCACAGAACTACCAACACAAGCCAGTGGTTATATACCACTTATTTAAAAAACCCACGTCATTTACCAGATTGAGTCCAAACTCTTAGGATAATAATCCCTGATGTGACTCTATCCACTTTCTAGTCCTATTCAACCTCACCAAATATTTCAAGGTCTTTCGTGCCTCCATCTTTGGGTATACTGCTTTCTCTGCTTAGAAGTTCTTTCTGTCATTTTTTTGGCCTTGCAAACTCCTAAATGTTCTATAAGACCCAGCTCATCTGTCATTTCCTTTGATGGAGCTTCACTTTTTTAAGTTTCTCACTGACAAAATGGGTCACTTTCTTGATTTGCTCTTTTAGCATCATGTTTCCATGCTTGTGTTGTTTCTTAAAATATGGTTTAGTTTGATGAGTTCTGGAAAGGAGAAGAATGGTATAGTAATCATCTTTTATCTCTAACAACAGTCAAGATAACAAGGCTTACAAATTGATGGCCGCCATGTTTTTCCCAACCTGGTTATGCCCTAAAATCACCTAGGAAGCTTTTAATAAATAGGAATTCCTGGGATCCAGTCCTCAGAGGTTCTGCTTTAATTAGTCTGTCATGAGACCTCAGCATTCTTTTTGCTTAAGTTGCCCTGGTGTTTATAATGTGCAATTGTGTTGAAAACCACTGCCAACAACCATGTTGTTTTAAAGAAAATGTTTTTAAAGAAAAATGTCATTCCAGTGCCTTTAGGTGTGTGCTTGTACATTTATATTACCTCTGCATAACCTGCATTAATGTCACTGCATAATGGACATGCAGTGACTTGTGGAGTGAAGTTTCAGTGTGATGCAAGCAGTTTGACTCAGACTGTTTAAGTCACTTTGAAAAAAGATTTAAAAAATGGGTGTTGAAACACAAAACCAGAGAGTCTGCATGTCATCCATACTGGTTCGGGGTAACTAGGGTTTCAGATAGTGAGTTCTCTAACACTGCTTTTCTTGGTTTTGTTTTTTAATTTTAGGTCTGAAAGCTAATAATGTTGACTACACAGTGCACTCAGTCAGAAGAGCTCTAGAAAACACTGCAGTGAAAGCTGACAATATAGAAGTATTTGCCCAAGGACATGGTATTATTCAGGTATTGTTGCCTGTATGAAAAACAGGTTGTAAAGCATCATTAAGATAATGTCTTAGATGTTACTGGATAATATTTTCTATTATAACAGTGATTCAGTGTATCTAAATTCCAGATTCTATGGCCATAGTAGAACTGTAAGCAGAAAGGATACAAAAACAGATTTTGTAGTTAAGACAAATTTGTTGCACTAAGATGGAGAAATATAACAGATGGAGGCCATGTAGAGGCTGGAAATTCAAAGGAAAGAAGGTCAAAAACTGGTCAATCGTAATGGCATAGGGATCATCAGTTCTTAGATTTGATCATTTGAGAACAACAGTGTGAATAAAGAGCAGAGTAGAAGATACAACTGGTGTCTAAAAATGTAAAATTGTCCTCTTAGTTGGGGTAATGGGTAGTTTGGAGAGGTGCATATGGAAACTTTTTGTTTGCACTTGCTTCAACTGAAATCAAGTGGATTGGTAAATTGCAACAAAGTATTTTCTTGACTCAACTATTTATATTTTAACTAGGTTGATAAAGCCTATGACTACCTCGTTCAGAATACATCATTCGCTAATAAATTAGGTTTCACTGTTACTGTTGGAAATAACCGTGGCATCTACCTCCGAGACCCTGTCCAGGTGGCTGCACCTTCAGATCACGGCGTTGGCATTGAACCTGTATTTCCAGAGAACACAGGTCAGATATAGGCTGCGATAAACTGAAAGGTTCACATTTGCGGTGTGAGTGATACCACAATAGAGAAATGCTGTTTCGGCCAGTGTTCTGAAAAGAAAGCATAAATTGACAATATGCTTATTATAAATCTTACAGATTCAAGGGAAAATAGTAGAGCAGTTTGGGGTCACAGTTCAATGGCAATGCAATTAACATCTTGACTACTGAGGAAAAACTGTAGAATGGGCCTTCAGTAACCTATATTTTTATTACATTGTGGATAATAAAACATCATATTCTTTTTCTTTCCCACTTTAACTGATTACTTGGGTAGAAAATAGAGCTTTCAGTTGGAAAATGGAAAGTAGAAGCAGCCAGGGAGAATTGCAGCTCAGTTAGGTATAAACAAAAATAATCTTCACTTTGTATTTGGTAGTTTTCATTCAGTCAAATGCCATTATCTGCACACGGTAATGTAAAATATCCACTGAAATGTATTTTAATGTCATACCAGTGTTTAGTGAAAGTATGAGTGGATCATGATTGTACTGAAACATGAGGAAGATGCTGTGACTGTTTTATTTAAGCCATGTTTTGGGTGCATTTTACAATCAAACTAAGTTGCTGAATTTTTTGAGAGAAGATAGGACTTTTTAAAATGGAAGAAAATGAAAAAATACTGATTTTTAACTTTTGGTCTTTTTAATGCCAGAAAACTCTGAAAAAATATCCCTTCAGCTTCATTTAGCTTTAACTTCAAATTCATCTTGGGTTCAGTGTCCCAGCCATTTGGAACTCATGAATCAGTGTAGACACATAAACATACGTGTGGATCCCAGGGGCTTGAGAGAAGGATTGCATTATACAGAGGTATTGACGTGTCTTCATTTTTGCTTTCTTTACTCTTTAAAATGTTTAAAAGTTAAAAATAAACTATCCCAAGTATATTTGCAATGTATTGCTTTCTTGTTAAGAAACAGCTAGACCTTTTTACTTCTAAAATTTTCCTGCTCTTCTGGTATATCTGTATCTATATAAGCAGTGAAATACATTAAGAATGTCATGTCCTTTTGTAAAGCAGCAAAGGGAGAGAATTGGTACAGCAGAACCTTTTTACTTGGGTCATTGTTTAGTCAGCTAATCCTGGCTGCAGTTACCTTTAAGTACTCAGCTGTCTAAAGCATCTGTTAAACAGTAGTTGTAAATAGCGTGGAAACAGTATCTTCCAAAGTTGTCTGTAATACTAGTTTGAGCTGATTTTCAGTTGAGAGCAATTAAAATTATTTATTTTGTACTTGATGCTTCATTTCCCCATTAGTCTGAATTAGTCAGAGATTGTTATGCATGTATTTGTTTGGGCTATTTGCTGTTGTGTGATTTAGTGTTAGGAAATTGGTATCACTTTGGGCTTACAACCTTTGACTTTTAAAATTGAATTAATTTATTCTGTGAAAAGATTATACCTTTTTTCCCCCTCTTTTAAAAGTTTGTTTATGGATATTGAAACGTACCTTTTTTTTTTCAAGGTATGTGGCTATGATATAGCATCCCCTAATGCAGGTCCTCTGTTCAGAGTTCCGATCACTGCAGTTATAGCAGCAAAGTAAGTAACAGGTTATTCACAGTCTACTGTTACATTGAAGTTTTTAATGACTGTTTATGGAGTAGTGTAGACTTCTAATGGATTACTAGTCCAGAACTAAGTATTTGGGATGTAGTCTTAATTATGCTACTGGCTAGCATTTTCAGGTGGTGTGAGTCAGCCATGTCATTCCTGTGAGAACAAGTGATGGCACTTGGCATCTGCCCTGCTCTTCCATCAAAACTGTCAGGGTTACTGATGACCTCTTCATTGCTCAATTGAGAGGATAACTCAGCTTTCATTTTACCCAGTGCCTCTGCAGGGTTTGACAATATTACTTCATCCCTTTCCATCCCTGCCTTTTTTGTCCCCCTGTGTCTGGGGTTATTTTCTCCTGGTTCTTCCGCTTTTCTAGGCATTTAATGTTTCTAAGCTTCTAAATTTCCATCTTTTCCACCCTGGGGCCATGGAATCTGATCATTTTACTTCCTGCTTAAAAGATTTCAGTAGCACTTCCAAGGGTCAGATTCAAGCTGCTTAAAATAGTAAAAAAACTATCCCTTGCAATTATAGCCCTGTCATTCCATACAACAAATTACACATTTTAACCAACTCACTGATTCTGATACTCCAAGTTTCCTTGGGATTTGTGCATTTGCACAGCTGATTTCTTTGCTTTGTTTGCCTGTCTTTTAACCTATTGACCAGGCACTTTCCTGGTCCTCCCAGGATAAAGGGAGTCCCTTCCTTCTGCCTCATGGCACTTTCTACATGCCCCTGAACAGACATTAGCCAATATATTATACGTTTTTAATTAATTTATGCCATTTGACTGTGAGACCACTGAAGACACAGGGACTGTATCTTACTCCTTCCTACATAGAGCCTGTTATACAATATGTACAAAGCAAAGCAAATTGTTCAGTAGATCAGTGGTGAGATTGGGAGTATGAGAGTACTGGAAACAAGTGAAAGTTCTAAGTTAACAATTTCTGTTGAATGTGTTATTTGGGCAAATATTAAGTATGTAACAGGTCTCAGCCCATGAGAAACATAGGTTGAAATTGAGTAGATTAAACTTAAAAAGTATCATACACATGGAAAAATTGCACAACAGTTAAATTCTCAGCCATATATTCCCTCAAAGTCCAGTAGGAGTTTAGACAAGGTAATTTATAAGACCTTCAGGAATCAGCTGATAAATCATCTCCTTCAGGAAGCTTTCCCCAGTTCCCTTTGAATGAACAAGTATTCTTCACCCATTTTCCCCTAACGCTTCCTGTCTACCAGGAGCATCTTATGTTAAATGTCTCTCTGATGGTTTTTCTCTCCCCATTAGGTTGTCTAGGGCAAATGCTCAGGTTTTCTTCATTGTTGTGTTTGTAGCTCCTGATAACAGTGCCTGCTATATAGTAGGCACTCATTAAATGTCATACAGACAAGAATTTGTCTCCAGCATCTACTTAGTTTCCATGGCATGTGGTTATACATTTGACCTTTATGTTTCAATGATTGCTTACCAAAATGCTTAGAAAGTAGTTTGTCTTTCTTCTTTACTATTTTACAGCATGCGAGCATTTTGAAGCTACAAGAGGGGCTTATTTTAAAACCAGTCTCATAGCAATAAGACAGTGTCAGTGACACAAAACATTACTCTTGATTTTAATATCTAGGACTCACTATTGTTCGGAATCTGGTAATTGGAAAATTCTGTGAATGTTGTAAAATTCCTTTAACAAAAAAGAGCTTTTTTTATAGTGTGTATGTATGTATCTTACAAATTACAAAATAGATAAGTAGAAAGAATTGTCTGTACTCTGCTATCCAGAGGTTATCTTTGTTAACATGTTGCAAAAACTGGATGTTGTGCATACTATTTTGTAACCAGCTTTTAAGTCCCTGTGTTTATTTCTAGTGAACTGTTCTCTTGCATTTATTCAGTAAAATCTAGAGTACCAGTGGGCTTATTATGAATATAAAGCTGTTTTATGAGAGAATCACATTTAATAATTTATTTTTATTTTCAGAGTAAATGAATCATCACATTATGATGTAGCCTTGACAGATGTACACTTTAAACCTGGTCAAATTCGAAGGCATTTTATTGAGGTTCCTGAGGGTGCAACATGGGCTGGTAAGTAAAAAAAGTCTGTCTTGACCACTTATCTCCATGTACATTCTATCTGTATAATGATTTATGTGAAGTTTATTTATTAGCAACACATACTTTTCTCATAATAATACTGTATGTATTTAGTACCTTAGATTTGCTGTTAGATTTAAATTTTTTTTAAAATCTAGTACTATTTCGCTGGCTCATATAGCATATTATCTAGGCCATCTTAAGATTTAAAAAGAAAAAAAAAATGCTACAGATCTATTTAACCAGAGCAGCTGTGGCTTAAACCTGAAACTGTCAAACTTTCAGAATTTCAGAAATGGAGTTTCTATCTTTGAAGCTCTATAAACAAATTGTAAGTTCATAAAAGATTTTCACTTTAGTGTCTCTGAAATTTTGAGAGTAAATGATTACTTAAAACAATGCTATTGAATTACATATTACAGTCCTATGAGAGTAATCATGTCATGCTTTTATACAAGGATATGAGCATACCACATTTTCTTTCGCAAGTTCTATGTCCTCGTTATGTAATTCAGAAAGTCAGTGTCGGGGGTGGGGAATGTAAGCTGTCAGAGCTCACTCACTTTGATAGAAATGTGGGCAGTCAAGAAAGTGTCACCCAATTTAAATTAGTAGCCGGCCTTTTTGATACTTCTTGGATTGGGCCCTTTGCTAGGCGCTTTACACAAATTATATCTCACCTATTCCCGACAGAACCTGTAAGGTAGGTAGGTGCCATTAGTAAAAATGGCTTATATTTGACTTAGGAATGTATTTTTGTACTCATATGCCAATAGAGATGTATTTACATCTAAGAGCTTACTAAAAATGAAATAATGAAATCATATGAGAGCTAGTTTAGGAAGAGCTAATTGTCTTTGTGCTTCCCCATACCATCTTCTGGTCATCTGTCCATCTGTCTATCACTTGATAGCACAGGAAATGGAAGGCTTTTCTTGTTTTATACAACTGAGTAAGGGCAAAATAATGAATAGCAAAAGCTGAGAGTTAAAGCAATGAATTGAACAGGGTCCAGTATAGCCTGTTAATGTGCACACTGGGTAACAATGGAGCTATTGCAGCATTGATAGCCTTCTGTGGATAATCTGGATTCACTTGTTAAACATCTTTATATGTATCATCTGTGTGCCAGGCACTTTTGAAAGGGCTATGATTGTGAGCTGCATAGAAAAGGACCCTGCTTCTGTTTACCTCTTCTCCTAGGAAGTGCCTGAGGAGCATCTAGTCTAAACTCCTTACTTATTTTACAGTTAAGGATTAGAGGGAGGCAGCATGGAGTAGTAGTAAGACACTGGCTTTGGACATGTCACAAGTCTGGTTTCCGATCCAGACTCTGCCATACACTAATGGTTACCTGGGGCAGGTTTCTTAATTATCTGAACTTCGGTTTGAACTATAAATACTGTTTATTCTTCTGTTGAAAGGATTAGAGGTTTTATAAAGTCCTTGGTTGTAGCTCATCCATGTTGAGATTACATTCATACACTTGACAGTTATTCTAGGGGGTAGAGTCAGAATTGCTGCATTGAACAGCTCTGTGGTGTCATTCACACAGGGCCCCTTGAAGTTTTACAGCTCAAGGCTCTGGTAAAATGTACACTAGTAATTAATATTAAAGAATAAAAATCTGTGGTTAATAGTGAATTGAAATTGTTCAGTGGTAAATGTCAATAATTATAATGCCCTAATTATCATTTATTTAGGTAAGTATTGAAAATAGTTTTTTAAATAAAAATTTATCAAATGATCTAGAATAGAAGTAGCTTAGAGCATTTAACAGTTTTAAATTAAAAATCTACAGATGATTTCTATTTCAAATAATTAGAAATAATGTCATAACATTAGATTAGATTTTTGTATTCTTAGCAACTGACGAGGTTTCAAAAGCTCTGTGCCCACTTAGCTTTGTGAACCAATGGATTGAGCCTTGCTTCAGTTCCCAGTTCCCTTGAATTAAAGCAAGTGTTCTTTAGATAAGTTGCTGATCTTGCTTCACAACGATTTTGGCTTCTCTCCAGCTCTGTCTCAGAATAAAGCTAAGCATATATAGTTCTGATGGTCATACTTTCTAGAAGCAAACAGGACACAAATAAAGAGGGACAGACTAGGAAAAGTTATTAATGAAGTTTAATAAATAGGTACTAATGAAATTGAGACATGATAACAAATTATAATCTTCTATATCAGGAATTGATTGGTTTTCAGCTAAAACAATAAGAAAGGGGTTTTAGAAGGTACCTGTTGAGAATAGTGTGTACATCTGTGGACAGCTGCTGTTTCCTGGTGTTTGTAGCATGGTGGTGGTTCATTTTCATACCAGTGTATTTCCCAAAGAAAATCTTATACCTTTCTAGCTTTATTAATATTCTGTTAATTCTTTTTAAGGAAGTTTGCAAATTTCATTTGAATATCCTTTTATTTTTCATATAATATTCCCTACACAAGTAGAAATTATTAAAACTACTCTGTCCATTTTAAGTCTTAACAGTTTAAAACTTTGCTTCTTTCCCTGTTATTTTAGAAGTTACAGTGTGTTCATGTTCTTCTGAGGTGTCAGCCAAGTTTGTTCTTCATGCAGTACAGCTTGTGAAGCAAAGAGCATATCGAAGTCATGAATTCTATAAGTTTTGTTCTCTCCCAGAGAAAGGAACACTGACTGAAGCTTTTCCTGTCCTAGTAAGTTTAATTGCAATTTGAAATCCTGAAATAATTATTTTCCTTTTTGGTATAGGCTAAGACTAAGTATTTGAATTTGATTTTATAGTTTCTATTCAGAACACATTGGAACTGTATATTTTGTTAATGTCAGAAAAATGAAGTAGGAAGATAGGAAGTCTAATTAGGGTACTTGAAACCAATTGGAGGTAAATATTCATCTCTTTAATTTTTGAATGATTACGTCAAAGAAAAGTATTAGACTGGTAGATTGTGATACCTCATAATTTAGACCTTGATTTAGATTGCTTCCTCATTGCAAAATAGATTATTTCCTTCTTTAAGACTTTTCTGTATGTCAGTTATTTTATTAATACCCTGTTGTTAAGAATCTATGAGGTTTAGTTGCTGCTGTTTCATGTCTAAGTTATCTCACATAATACAAGGTCTCTAGTCTTATCTCTGGTGCTAGAAGTGATGACGAGTCTTTCTTCCATAGAAGGTGAAGGTACCGATGTTCTTAAACTTCTTTTTGTTTTCAGTGGTTGTGTGATTTTTTTCCCCCTTATCTCTTGTGTTTCTGGTTACTTTCATTTGTATTCTTCTGTGGATCATTGTGACATGATTCATCTTTTTAAACTTTCTAATTCACTGATTATTAGAAAATTTGATTTAAAACTTAGTGTTAAAATACTTAGTGATTTAAAACAGTGTGTCCTTATTTTATTATTTTTATATGTGACCATGATTTCATTTTGCTTTGGTTGGTAGGCATCTCTGAGCCCAAAACTCAATTGTAGCTATTGAATATAACTTACAAAATTACAGTATCCTTTCTCTTGTCATTATTCTTAATTATTTTTCTCTTGGTCCTAATTTTTTATTCCATCTTATTTTTCACCATTATTGTGCTTTCGAAAGCTGCCTCAGATCTTGCATGACAAAAACTATAAGATTATGGGCAAATAACTGTGTATCTTTAAATACCTACATCCTGTCTATGCAACTGTGATTTGTCTCTTAGCATAGCAGATAAAAGTTCTTTGCATTTTCTTACTACAAGTAGGAAAGTTTAAAAGTGTAGAATTGCTCTAAAACAGCTAATATTTGTATTCCATAATTTGATGAAAAACAAGAAAGATTTATATTTTATAATTTAATTTTTTTGCAGGGTGGTAAAGCAATTGAATTTTGCATTGCTCGTTGGTGGGCAAGTCTCAGTGATGTCAATATTGATTATACCATTTCTTTCCATGGGATAGTGTGTACTGCTCCTCAGTTAAACATTGTAAGTTCTACAACATTTACATCAGTTTTAATGTCAACTATTTTTATTATTGGCAAGTAATTTCATTGGTTAGATTTAAACTTTAATGGGGAAATTTTTTAATAAAGTTTAAGAAAGTAATATGATAAATATCCTTTGTAGCATGCATCTGAAGGAATCAACCGTTTTGATGTTCAGTCCTCCTTGAAATACGAAGATCTGGCTCCCTGCATAACCTTGAAGAGCTGGGTCCAAACACTACGGTACCATTCCATGTTTTAGGGGCTACAAATAGTGAATATTGATTGAGAGGAATCTGTTATACTCTTTGACAATTTTTTTTTTTTTAATCCATCTGAATGTTGGAAATGAGAATGTATCTTTGCAGTTCTCTGGGAGACAGCCCCAGGAGCGGCTTCTAGCCTCACTGTCCCACCTGACCAGCACAAGCTGGTTAAGTATGATGGATAGTCCATCCCAGTCAAGCCTACTTAGGATCAGTGGGCATTAACCTTTTTATTTCTTGCCATAAAATAACAAGTTAACATTCCCTTTGACATTATTTTCTGAATCTTTTGTCCAGTGTTTTTCAGAAATTACAGTACTAGAAGGTTTTATTGAATGATAGAAACTTAAGTACTGTAGTCTGCTATTGATGCCTCAGTGACTCTATGAAAGTAGGGCACCTTGACCTATATTCACACACTCACTGTAGTAGAAAGAGATCTGGATTTTTATTGTTTAATCTCACCTTAACTCATATCAGCATGAAGCCTAGTAATAAGTGCATTAATACAACCAATTAAGGATAGTAGTCAGTGACACAGTAATGTGTAAAGATATACTGCCTTCTAGACTTATCAATAAAACTTAAGACTTCAACTTTTGAAGAAGGTATATCCAGTTTCTGTCATCTTAATGTTTTCCCCCAAACTCTCAAAATTAGAACTAAATTTAAAGTAAACTATTAAGTTTTATCAACATTTTAAACTATATTTAAAACTTATTTTCCCAGTCTCAGTGTTCTCCTTTGTAAAATCTGTACCTTAATAATTTGCTTCAGAGGACTACTAAAAAGAATAAATACCATTCACTCAGTCAAGATGAGGGATAAGTGTGGCCCCTGGTGTGTGGTGAGCAGCACCAGGGAGCTAGGGTGGCCTGGCTGGGGTGGCCTGTGTTGTGCATGAGTAGCACTGTCAGCAGTTTAGATAGAAGAGTTCAGATCAAAACCTGTCCTTCAACACTGTTAGAGATTGTCACCCTAATGTTGGGATTTGGTTGTGTTAAGAGCTATTTGTTAGCACTTAAAAATGATTTTATCATGAAAAGATTATGTTTGTAATATTTATTGCAAAATTTAAACTGTATGTATTGCTGTGGTTCGGTCAATAAAGAATTATGTAAGTTACTGATTGAAATACTATGAAGTATACTGAAAAGGGCAATTTTCAGGAATTCTCATCTGTCATTTTATAGATTTCGTTACTTACACTTTTATTTGTCTCATTCAATGAACTATTAAATCAGTTGTGCGATTCCCTCATTATAGGCCAGTGAGTGCAAAAACAAAACCTTTAGGATCAAGGGATGTTTTGCCAAATAATCGTCAACTTTATGAGATGATCCTGACATACAACTTTCATCAAGTAAGTGTTTACGTAATAAAGTATACCCTTATGATGAATTTCTGTGTTTGTTCATGATTCATAAAATCAAAAGTAGAAAGTGTATGTGAGATATACAAGTGGAATCAAGTAATTAACATGGAATTAATTTGGACTTACTCTTTAGGAAATTATAATTTATGATTATCTAAGTACCATTCAGGTGTGAAGTCACGAAGTGTAAGTTAGTGGTGACCTGACCTTGAGCCTTAGTTTTTATAATCACTGATACTGATACCTAGCCAGTGGTGCCATCTGATCCAGGGACAGTTAGATGTCTCAGAAATACCGCATGCCTTCTGGTCATGGTGCTGGGCCTGCCTGCTTTCTGTGAAGCAGGCATCAGGACAGGAAAAGAAGAGAATAGCCCTGAGGTAGGATGAGTGGTAAAAGTAATTGAGACCAGTGGAAATGCTGGATGGAAGAATTTTGTAACATTGATGAGATTTCAATAAAACTTGTTGAAACACAGTATCAATTTGGTTTTAATGTTAGGGAGATGATTGATTTCGGTGAATTGTCAGATTTCAACTTTATGAAGTAATTAGAGGTCCTAAGGAATATATATTGCTTATTAATAAATGAAGATAGCTAGATTTGTATTTTTAAAACTCTGTGTCTTTTATTAGTGCCAAAATACTAGATGTTCTACATTTCACAATTTTTTTTAGCACAAGAAAGTATTTTTAATATTTTTAAATGAAAAAGTCTGATGTCAATTACAATATTGAAAATCTGTATTAGAAATCATATGTAAACCGGCCAGGCGCGGTGGCTCACACCTGTAATCCTAGCACTCTGGGCTTCTTGAGCTCAGGAGTTCAAGGCCAGCCTGAACAAAAGTGAGACCCCGTCTCTACTAAAAATAGAAAAAATTAGCTGGGTGTGGTAGTGTGCGCCTATAGTCCCAGCTACTCGGGAGGCTGAGACAGGAGGATTGCTTGCGCCCAGAAGTTTGAGGTTACCGTGAGCTAGGCT
The DNA here is from genome assembly GCA_963574885.1 of Lepilemur ruficaudatus. NCBI lineage: Eukaryota > Metazoa > Chordata > Mammalia > Primates > Lepilemuridae > Lepilemur > Lepilemur ruficaudatus. The sequence goes on along the minus strand of CAUYRT010008585.1, from coordinate 25,767 downwards.
GACGCCATGGCACTCTAGCCTGGGCAACAAAGACTCGGTCTCCAAAAAAAAAAAAAATACATAAATGATGTCAAGTAATCATTCTTTTTTTTTTTTTTTTTATATAGCCTAAGAGTGGGGAAGTAACTCCAAGCTGCCCACTACTTTGTGAATTATTATATGAATCAGAATTTGACAGCCAGCTGTGGATTATTTTTGACCAGAACAAAAGACAGATGGGTTCAGGCGATGCCTATCCACATCAGGTATAAAATTCCTAGTAATGTTTAGAATTAACAGAAGCTGTTTCCTGAACTAATGAAACTCTGATTTATTGTTATGGTAATATTCATATTTTTTTTAAATGCCATAGTGTTACATTTAGTACTTTTTAAACCACAAGAAGATTTGTTGTGTATTGTAGTTGTTGAACAGATTGTGACAACTTTTTCTGTCATGTAGTTGTGATGAATCATGTTTTGGGATAGAAGACAAAGATAACGCTTGCAGACACTGGGTCAGGACGGCTTTTTGTTCATACCTTTTTTCCTTCCTACACATTGCTTCCACCTGTCTGAAGGTGGAAGGCAAATCATCAGAGAGATGTGAGCATCTTGAAATGATATCTCTCTGCTCACCAGCACACTAGAGTCTTTGTGTATAGGTAGATGTTTGTATAGTGGCTTACACTGTACCTCACATACTGTAAGCAGTCTGAAAATGGTAACTGTTTCACTTTATCCTTTTAACTATGATTTCAGTTTACTTAGTTAAACTTAATTTACCCAAATGTTGTTTTTTATTTTTAGTATTCTTTGAAACTGGAGAAAGGAGATTATACAATTCGGCTACAGATTCGCCATGAGCAAATCAGTGATTTGGAACGTCTTAAAGATCTTCCATTTATTGTTTCTCATAGATTGTCTAATACCTTGAGCTTAGATATTCATGAAAATCATAGTCTTGCACTTCTGGGAAAGAAGAAATCAAGCAATTTGACATTACCACCTAAATATAACCAGCCATTCTTTGTTACTTCCTTACCTGATGATAAGTAAGTGATAACATTGCTTGTATTTAATGCCCATCTTATACACAATACACTAGGGTAAATTTATAGTATGTTGTCATTTATCATTTTAGGCTGATGTTATTTCTCCCTTTGATTCTTAAAATCTTAGCTGTGGGAATTCATTCAGTTGTTTTGATGTTTTTCCCCTTAATTATCTTTGTGAAACTTGCTCTTTTGTTGCTTTATTTCCCCCTCTTTGAATTCTCTTATTAGAATACCTAAAGGGGCAGGACCTGGATGCTACCTTGCAGGATCCTTAACATTGTCAAAGACTGAACTTGGAAAGAAAGCTGTAAGTATTAATTTATTTACACTGAAATTACCTATTCCAAAATTTCCATTTCTTTGAAGATGGAAATTAATTCCGTATTTCAGAATGGGTAAAAGAGAAGATATCCCTGGAAAGAAAATTTTAATAGTTTTTTTCCCCAAGTTACTAGTAAAGGTCAATTAATATTTGGTTATCTTTTAAAATGAGTCATATACTCAAATATTTAGTGTTCTTTTTCACAAGCTTAAATACTTGAGCCCTGAACCTGTCCTACCTCACATGGCTAATACAAACTTCCTGTGAAACAACTTCGCTTAAGTAAATGGAATGTTTAAAATTAAAACATGTTATAGAATTTTAACCAACATAATATTATGGATATAGGAATAAATCAAATTCTCTTGGATTGCTTCTAAAAATTAATCAGAATAATTATTACTAAGGAATGGTATTTTTCACACATGTACAAACCGTTTTCTTGTTGAAGTTTTGCATAATAGAAAATATGAGATATTTATTTTGGCATTGCCTTTTAGTTTCAAAATTATGCTTTTTGTTGGAAACATGTTGCTGGTTGTGGTTTGGAAATGTTACAATTTTACAGGTACCTGTTTTTCTTTTTTCTGTGTTTTCATTACAAATTTATTATGAGAATGGTGTTTATTTAGATTTATCACTTTTTTTGTAAAATTATTTTAGCTCAGTGCAGTAAAAGTTGTCAGTCTTACATGTTTGCGTTTCTCTTTAGCATTAGTTCTTACAAAGTTAAGTAAGCCTACCACCTAATGCTGGAATCTATAAATGCTGTTATCAAAATTAGTGGATCTCATACATCTTAAAATTATATTTATTTGAACCCAAGGCTATTTATCTACTGTCATTGAAACATAATTGGGGAATACTGTGCTTAGAAAAAGTTGCCTACTCTGAGATTTCTTGGTTCTCATTTCAGTTTATACTTTTTATTCATGCATACTTCAGTATAATTTAAAGTAAATCAATTGTTAGTGATATTGGAATTCATACATGCACTGATTTAAGAAATCCTTGTAGTCATTTTTGATAGATTTCATACCACCGGAAGCATAGCTGCTTCAGCTATGAATTTTTCATTCACATGACAGATGACTCTTACAAAGAGTCCACTTCTTTGTAAAGAGTATAATAAAAAAGTATTGTTAGTAGAGGTATGCTTTTAGCAATTTAGAAATAGTTACTATTTCCTACCTAAATTGTTTCAGAGGCAGTTGTAATATTAAATTATAAATATGTAGTATTAACTGTAGTTATTATTTATCAGGGTAGACTTTCTTGAGAGACAGCAATAATCTAAAGCTATTGAGTCTGTTATAATTTCTGTCACATTTTTATTTAATCTTTCCTCAGTTCTGCGTCTCTAGTTTTTGGTAGTTGGGAAAGTAACTGTCAATTTTTACTTAGCTTTGACTTTCACAGTAACTTTGAATGATGCTTTTTAGACTAATACATAGTCTTGTGTGATTGTCATGACATCCGTTAAAATCAGACTCTGTAGACCGTCAGCTAAATTTAATATTTTAAAAAATGTTTTCATCACTAATAGATTTTGATCTAAATTTTTCAAATAAACAGTTGAAAAAGATTTACTCTTAGGAATAACATATTTGAGTACAGTTTTATTTAAAAAGTGAAAGTGGCAATGTTGCTTTCCTTAAAGCATGCCATTTTGATTAGAGACCTGACCCTGCTAAGTGCTGTGACACAGGTGGAACGTAAACTGGAAGAAAATTAGACAGAGGTGGTGTCTCCATCCTGTGTAGATTATGCATGTTTTCTTACAGAATGTCGTTCTAACTCCCAGGGGCAGTCTGCAGCAAAACGACAAGGAAAATTTAAAAAGGTACTGACTGTCAGTTCTTAAAAAAGATGTCTTAAAGCCTTATTTTCATATTAAATCTTTTTTCTGTCACTATTATAATTTTTTTTTAAATATCTCCCTTAGTTTCCTTTCTTTACATTCTGCAGTATAATGCTCTTAGCTATCCCTGCAAGCAATGCTGACATACTGCTTTTCTAAAGATTTATTTTTCAACTATAAATTCCTGGAATACCCCTGTTTTCTGTATATAGAAAAATTTAAATGCTATTTATTTCTTGCTATAAATATGATGCCTAGTAACTATTTGAAATTTTGCATATCTAAAATCCTACAGAGATATGAGTGTAATTTTTTCTCCATATAGGCCAAAGTGCTTGTTATTTTTAAAGTCTAAAAGCATTTTTAAATTGGATGATTTGATTTATAATATATTGCAGCTCTTTCAAGTGAACTTTATTCCTTGCTCTTGCATCTATCCTAGTTCTGGAAGGGCAGAGCAGTGGACATAGAAGGAACAGAAGTAAAGACTGCTGACCAAAATTTAAAGCTCACACTAAAAGCACAAACAGATTTTAAGACCATACTTGCAAGTGGTCTGATTGACTTTCCTGTAGCTTATTAAGCAATCTTTGATTGACCATAAGAGCCAAATTTTAAAAAAGAGTCAATTTCAAAAAAGAAAAGTTCTGCTTTAGGTATATTCTAGAGAAAGGGACACACTTGATGAGCTCGCTGGTGAAGACATCAGCATTTTAGTGATTTCTTCAAGCAGGAAGTGTTGCAGTGGGAGAATCAGAGTTTTAGGGTGTAAACAAAAAACTTTGTTTTTTAAATTATAATGATATGGAACTGGCAGGGGGATCACCATGTTATAATAGCTAAAATTCCTTTATTAAAATGTCTTCTGAAATGTCCATATTATTACATAATGGTAAACATTTTGTTCAGACAAAATGCACCACTAGGAATCATCTTTCAAGATAAATAACTAAAGACCAGTATTACTCAAATGAATGTCTTGACCTGTTTGACTCCATGTAAATTTCTTTAATGGAATATAACCAGCATTTTTTAAAAAAACAGGAAATGTTAGTTCAGCAGACTCCTTAAACTAATTTCATTTTATGTATTGATGTGTATATCTTTGGGTCATTGTGAAAATAGTTTGGAAGCCACTGCTTTAGAGAATGAGGAAAAGGTATCCTAGGAACCCATTAAAAATAGAAGATACTTAAACAAAAGCCATAGCCAATTTTTTTTCTTCCTTTTATATATTATGGTTGACCTTTAGGGAGTTTCCTGGATTTTTATTTGGATTGAGTTGTATGAGGTAGGAAAGTGTCAGTGAGTAGGAAGTTATTACTTGATGGTTAGTAAAGCTTCACTTGAAGAACTTGGCAACTAGAGATACCTCTGCTTATTCTTCCCTATCTCTAGTGCAAATACACAGTAAAGCTTTATTTTAAAAATAATCAGTGTTAAGAGTTTTATAGTGACAAAGGAAATATATATAATTTTTGGTTGATGAAAATACCAACTAACATTTTGTACATAATCCCCAATGGATTTGTTCTCTGAGTTTGTGACTTGATTTGAAAAAGTACTTCACCCTTTTTTAAGTTTGTGGTAATATGAAAGAGCATAGTTACTTTTAACAGGTCACAAATAGCATTCAAATGTGATATAAATCTTTAAAATAAGTTTGTGTAAAGCTTTTAAGTTTTTGACTGTGCAGTTAATAATATAGGAACTAAAGAAATTGTAATCTTTAAACCAACTTAAGTGATGGTCTGTTATGTTGCTTAAAGAGTAGTTACTGGTTCAGTGGATTGGTCTGACTCTAGAAAATATTCAGTTTGCACACTATTGAAATGCTTAGTGAATGGCTGGAATGTGGAATGATTTTTTTAACTTACCATTAAATATATGCTATGGAGAACTGTTCATATACTTTCTGCTCTGCTCTGCAGATTTCTTTTCTTTTTTTTTTTTTTTGAGATAGAGTTTCTCTCTGTTGCCCAGGCTAAAGTGCTGTGGCGTCAACCTAGCTCACAGCAACCTCAAACTCTTGGGCTCAAGCAACCCTCCTGCCTCAGTCTCCCAAGTAGCTGGGACTATACGTACACACCACCACGCCCAGCTAACTTTTTCTATTTTTTAGTAGAGATGGGGTCTCACTCTTGCTCAGGCTGATCTCAAACTCCTGACCTCAAGCAATCCTCCTGCCTCACACCTCCCAGAGTGCTAGGATTATAGACATGAGCCACCACAGCCCCCCCTGAAGATTTCTTATTGACTATCTTTTTAAACCATAATCAACATTTCTTAAGATTTATGGTACATATTCATTTCTATTAAAGTGACCCTATATTAAGCCCTTGAGAAGTAAGTTGTAAAAATACTTGTTGGCAAAAAGAACAAATGACCATGGTAAAGCAAATGAAAAATAGTGCCATTTTTCTTTTGATTAGAAATGAAAACTGCCAGGTTCATGGTTTTAAATAATAAAAAGTTCCTGTCCTAAAATATTTTATGGGATTACATTAACATTTATAATTGCTAATTTGATATATTTATATAAAATACTGATTACAAAACCTTGATTTTTTTTCCCTGAGATAATTCATCATAAACTCTCCTTGTCTCTGTGCTTTTAGTAATAGTTCAAGATTGCCAGCATATATGATTTCTTCCTACTTCTTACAGGTCTTCATTAGAATTCATTGTTAATCATAAATTAATTTTAATGTATTGTTCATTTTAAGTTCAATTCTGTTTTCTCTTTTCTGTACTAAAACAAAAATAGCAAATAACTCACCTGAGAATTTCAGAGGAGGAATTGCCTCACAGCATACAGGCTTCCTGCTTGGAAGGGTCATACTTCTCTCTCTGATAGAGCAAGGAGGCATGAGAACACATTGATGTTAGAATGAATAGGGGCTGCCAGGCAAGTGGCATTGACATTCTAGCACACTAGATAGTAAAGAAGCTTGATTCCAAAAAAAATAGAACTATGTTGACAAAATAAATATTGGAGATCAGTTAGACCTTTAATTCTTAGACACGTTGTCTGTGCTATACAGATGACACTGAAAAAGTCTGTTTCCATATGAAATTGGTGGTAGATAATCAGCTTAGATTTTGCAGACACCTTACTTTGGCTTTGCTCAGAGCAGTGCCTGCCCTGGAGAGTGAACCTCAAGGTGGAGAGAAGGATGGGTGGCCAGGTCCTGAATGAGCTAGCCCAAGCAGTAGACCTCCTCCTTTTTCCCAGTCCCACATTTCACATAAGGCCTTTGTTTACAGGCTCTGGCTCCCTGACCTCAGAGGGAGAGTGATACTGAATGGGTACAAATGGATTTATATGGTTATCTCACTCCAGGTGGCTTTCTGTGTTTTAAATGAATCATATGGAGATAGTTGTTATTTTGTGTTGGGATCCTGCAACAGTATTTCCTCATATTTACCATTATCTCGTTTTATACCCCCAAATTGAGTTTAATTGTGAAAATTGTTAAAAATGGGAATATTTATATAGTATATACATCTAAAAATCCTATTTGGGGGAAGGTGGGGGCTTGCAGTACTATTTTGGACTCAACTTGTGTAATGTTTTTTCTGAAATTACTGTTATTAGGGCAATAAACGTCTTTTTGGTAACATAATTTGTTCCAGTTTGAGAAACTTTGTTAATTAAAATGAATATAATATTTTTATTTAGCAGCTTTAATACAAACCTTAAAGGTAAAATTTGAGAGATTGATTTAATAAATAATGACTTAAGGGCACCCAGTTATTGTACCAGAAACAAATCTAGCATGTATAACATGTGATTTCATTTTCCAAATAATTCTTTACTTTTCATAAGTAAAGATTTAATGTGCTAATAGATTTAGTTACATTCCGTTTCTCTGCTTCTCAAAAAAAAACTGTAGATGTACTTCCCATTGTCTCTTCATGTCTGTCTTCATCGGCCCTTATGCCTCAACTGTCCTCTGATACTGCTCTTGTCACAGTGATGAACAGGCTCTGTGCTGCTGAGTTTTCCAGTTACATCCTTCCCCGTTGTACACCACCTCTCCGCTGCATGATCAGTTGACTGCTACTTCTTCGTTCACAGTGGTTTTTCTCAAGGCTTCCATGACCTCAGATTTTTTTTTTTTGCTTCCTACCTTTCTCACAGAGCATCTAGGTAATAGAATGCTTAGCACCAAGTCCTGGACTTACTCTTTTTCCATTCTCCATCCCATATTTGTCAGCAATGTCAGCAAACACATTAGTTCTACCTTCAAAGAATATCTCAAATCTATTCATTTTCTTCCATTTCTACAACGTGTCCTTTAATCCAAGGCAGTGTAGGGCTTCTTGAGCTTCCTAACTTGTCTTTCTGCCTCCATTTTTACCCTCTAGGATCCATTTTCCATGTAGCATCAAGAATTATTAGAAACAAAATAAGAATTTTAATCCATGTAGGATCCAGAGTTAATCAAAAAGCAAAAATCTTTAATCATGTCACTGCCTTGCATAAAAGTTTTCTGGTATACTTGTTAGTGCACTTAGAATAAGATGTTTGTTTTTGTTGTTTGTATGTTTACCATATTCTATCACGCCCTACTTAATTTGGCTGCTGCCTGCGTTCTTAGCACATAGAGCTATGCTTACTATATACCATGTTCAGGTTTTTGCAGTTGCTCATCATCTGGTCAGGTAGGGTCATTTAGATCAGATATTTACCTCTTCAGAGTGGTTTTCCATAACCACTTTGTGTACATTGGTTCCCTCACCTTAACAGTCATGCTAGCCTTTTCTTCTGTTTTATTTTCTTCATATCACATGTCACATCAGAAATTATTTATTTCATTGTTTGTTTATTATCTAATTTCCCCAGTTAGAATGTATGTTCATAACAGCAAGAAAGGGCTTTGTGTGCTCCATTCTTCACTTGTTAGAGCATTACCTGGCATGTCAGAGAGGCTCAATAAGTCCTGTTGATTGGACAAGGGAATAAATGTCCCCATAAATTTACTTAGAAAAGAGAATTTTTTCCCCTTTTAGTTTTAACTTCCTTCCTTCCCTTCTCAGATTTAAAACATGAAAGGTCAGTGTACTTTTGTCATCAGTCTGTGAAATAAAGCTAGGAATACCAAGTATGTTCAAATGGAGAAAAATTTGTTCTTTTTTATTTTAAGGGAGACATTAGAAGTATCAATACTTTAAAGTTTGCTAAAAAATTACTGAGATTGCAGATTGAAATTTTTGGTATATTGCGACCCTTAGAATCTGAAATACAATGTACTACAACTTAGGTGCAGCCCTTGTTACATGATATTTAGCTATTGAAGGTGGTTTTCAAGTATGTAAAATTAAGGATATTAATCTAAGACACTCTCTCCACATTCATAGGATGTAATCCCTGTTCATTACTACCTAATACCTCCACCCACAAAGACTAAGAATGGCAGCAAAGATAAGGAAAAAGATCCAGAAAAAGAGAAAGATTTAAAAGAAGAGTTTACTGAAGCATTACGAGATCTTAAAATTCAATGGATGACAAAGTAGGTTTTTAAGTATATTTTAATTCTTCAAATATTTGGTTTTATTTTCTCCACTTACAACAGTATTCTGTGTGTATGCATAGACTATCTTCAAAAATGTTAGAAGCAGATGGTATGATTACAGGTGCTTTTAAATTTTCTTATATTTATATTTTTGTAATTACCTTTTGTGATAAATTTTTAAAATTTTTGTTTTAATAACTTATTCTAATTTCTTCTTAGAAGAGAATTTTATTGGAAGGTATAAAAAGAGAAAATAAAAATCACTTTGACCCACACTCCAAAGATAGTCATTGTCCTGTTATTATTTTTCTTTGTGTTTGTACACGTAGCAGTATAATAAAGTTGTGTCCTAGTTCTTTGATTACTTTTTTATTATTTAATAGCCCAATAAAATACCATTTTTAATTACTGGGTGTATGTATGCAGTATTATCGATTTAAGCATTTTATTTGGTATATGTTCATAGCTTTCCTCTATAATGCTATGATGAGCATTTTTGTACATAAAGATGTTTTTAAAAATTTTGATTGCATCTTTAAAGTATAATTATTGAATCAAGTATTAATTTTTAAAAATCATCTTGATGTTTTGCCAAATTGCTTTCTTAGATTGACTATAATAATTTATACTCCATCTAGCAGTGTATATGTATGCTACTATATACAGGATGCAAAAAAAGCCATTATTGGCTCTCTTAAATTACATTCTTTAGTTATTATTGAAGGTGAGCTCTTTTAATGTTATCCTTCATTGTGTAGTTTCTGTCAGTTGAACATATTCTTTGCCCATTTTTCTATGGAGACATGAGATTTTTCTTGTCAATTTAAACTTTTTAATATAAAAGATATTAATGTTTTTCTGTACTTGTCACAGATTTTCCCCCAGCTTATTCTTTGACTTTTAGTTTACTTTTTACATAGTAGAAATTTATTCTATGTAGTTCAATCAATTGCTTTTTCCATTTGTTATGCAATATTTCTTTTACCACTGATTTTCTGTGGGAGTCATCTTTATGTATGCAAGTTATATTGTCTTAGAGGGAACAGAAGTCATCATAATGTGAAAATAATTTTCAAAGATTGAACCATTATAATGTTAGTTCACATTGAAATTACCTTTCCATGTAAAACTAGGTTGTATCTCTACTAGAAGTCAGAGTCTGTAGGTCTGTCTCTAGCTGATTGTAGGATGTTGTAAACATCAAGAATGTGAAAAGAACAATCTGTAAAATGAGAGAAAATATTTGCAAATCATGTATCTCTAAGAAACTTATATCCAGAATATGTGAAGTCTCCTTACAACTCAGTAATACAAAGGCAAATGGCCCAGTTTTAAAAATGAGCAAAGAATCTGAATAGACGTTTCTATAAAGAAAAAATAGAGATGGCCAATAAGCTCATGGAAAGGTGCTCAACATCATTAGTCTTCAGGAAAGTGCACATCAAAACCACAATAAAATACCACTTCACGTTCACTGAGATAGCTAGAATCAAAGTCAGATAAGTTTTGGCAAGTATATGGAGAAAGCAGAATCCGTAGACATTGCTGGTAGCAATGCAAAATGGTGAAGCCTTTTTTGGAAAGCAATCTTGCTGTTCTTCAAATGGTTAAACATAGTTTCCATGTGGCCCATCAGTTCCACTCCCCTGTATATACCCAAGAAAAATAATAACCTATATTCACACAAAAACTTATACACGAAAGTTTATAGCAGCGTTATTAAAGGCCAAAAGGTGGAAACAACCCAAATGTCCATTAGCTGATGAATAGATAAACAAAATGTAGTATAGCCACAGAATCAAGTACTATTTGGCCACACAAAAGACTGATGCATGCTACAGCATGAGTGAACCTTGAAAACAGTATGCTAAGTAGAAGTAGTCACAAAAAAGCACATATTACATGATTCCATTCATATTAAATGTCCAGAATAGGGAAATCTATAGAGACAGAAAGTAGATTAGTGCTTGCTGAGGGCTGTGGAGGCTGGGGGAGGGTTGATAACTAAAGGGTATGGGGATTTCTTTTTGTGTTAATGAAGATATTTTAATGTTGACTGTGGTGATGATTGCCTATATCTAATATACTAAAAACCATTGAAATATGTACTTTTAAAATGGATGAATTATATGATATGTGAGGTATATCTCTGTTTTTAAAAAATGAATTTGCAAATCTTTAAAACATGCAAGAGTTAGTGAAATTAATGCAAATTATGTTAGAGAATAAGACTAATTGTTCACAAAGTCGTAACAAATGTGATTAGACTATTCAGAAACATAAAGGAGAAAAATTGAAAGATTCTTGACCCAATAGGTATTTTAGAAGAAAACAGCAAAGAATTTAGAGGCCCTTTTAGAATTTATGAAGCCTTAGAATACTTTTTTGGAAAAAAACCCTCTCTATAATTAAGCTGTAGTAGTTTTAAGCGTAAAGCGAAAATGTTGGTCTTGCGTTGTATAATTGTTGGAGGATTGGAAAGAAAAAAAACAACTTGATTTAGTTTTTGTACTAAGAATTGGTGCAGATTTTGTTATATAAGTTAAATTTATTTTTATAAAAAGTTCCACTATCATTGAGTAATATTCCATTGTGAACAAATAGAAGAGGCCCTCTTTAGATTTCCTGTGCTTCTTTTCCTTATTTTTTTTTTCCAATAGCTTCACTGTCCTGCCTAAAACCCTTCATTTTTACAGAATTCGATCAAGTCCTTCATAATATCTTGTCCCCTTGCTGTTCAAAGTGATCCTGCTGCGGCAGCAGCGCGTGGAAGCTTGTTAGACGTGCAGAATCTCAGAGCCCACCGCTGACTCCTTGAATCAGAATCTGCATTTTATCGAAATTTTTACAAGGCTTGTCATCACATTAAATTCTCAAAAACACCGACCTTCAGGATCCCTCTGGCCCCAGCCCCTGACTCTGCCACTCTGCCTCAGGCCACACCCTGCCCCAGAAGTCAAACTCCAGCAATACTGAACCACGCACAGTCCCCCAAAGACCCTATACTCTCTCCAGCCTCCAAATAGCCTCCACACAGGAATGCTTTGCTGGAAATGCCCTTGGCCCACCCCCACAGCACAACATGGTGAATGCCTGGCTCCTGTTTGGCTTTCTGGACCCACCAAGAATCATTTCCTCCAGGCTTTCCTCATTCTGTCAAGCATGCTGGAAGCTTGTGCTTCCAAGGTATCCTCAACTTCCGTCCTCCCGGCACTTATCCACTGTATGGTAACTGCCCATTTTCCTATCTTTCTTCCCATTTAAGATTGTAAGCCATTTGAGGGCAGGGACTATGTCTTGCTCACTACAGTATTCTCAGCACTGAGCAAAGTCCCAAGCCCTAAAGAGCACTAGTAAAATTTAAGTAATAGATATATGCTTGATTATAATAAAATTAATATTTACTTAGTATTTACTATGTGCCTGGCCTTGTTCCATGTGAGATACACACACACACACTAATTATGCAGATATAATCATTATGTCCATTTTGCAGATGCTAAGACTGAGGCACAGAGAAGTTTGGTAGCTGAACCAAGATTACATAGCTAGGAAGTGCTGGAGCTGGGATTTCAATCCAGGCAGTCTGACTGCAGAGTCCGCGAGTTTCATACACTGTGTTTCTCGATACAAAACTGTAGTGAAAGCAACCTAGTTTTTCTCTCAATTACCACTGCTGATCGGTGAGACCCAACAGCCTGAACATCATCATACCCAAAGAAACAAAATGTAAGGCCCCATCACCCAGCTGGGGGCAAGGTGCTGTTATCGCTGGCAAAGTACCTGGGAAATGGGCAGCCCCTGCGAGCACTGAACTTGCAAACCGCCAAAAGGAGAAGAAAGGAAGCGGGAAGTTCAAATGAGCTTTCAAGATGAACAAGACAGGACCGTGACAGTGTAGCAGTCTTTAGGACACACAACAAAGTCCATCTCAAAGGGTAAAGTGTGCAAGAAAGTTTATCATACAGAAATGGACACATTTACAAAGTTGCTAAAGTGAATCATTCATTCTTCCCATACGTGTATTGAGTTCCTATCGCTCAGCCAGACATTGTACTGGTATCCGTGATACTGAAGTGAAGGAAACAGACCCGGCCCTGCCCTCAAAGGACTTACAATCTGATAGCTGTCCATAATTACCCATATGCTGTATCCAAGTGACAGCTGAAAGGAATAATGTCTCCTTGCAAGAACACATGTGTCAGGGAGATGCCGTGGCAAGACTCAAGCCAGGTCTTGAACTGGCAGTGTGAATTCCAGAAAGTCATTTCACTCCATTTCCTCCTTTGCAGACGCTAATAATGCCTTCCTTGCAGGCTTGTGAGTCATTCCTTTATTCAACGAACATCCCTGGATGTCTGCTATGTGCAGGAACTTGGACATAAACACGAAAAAATACAGTCTCTGTCCTTCAGGGGTGTATTGCAGCAGAGATAGACATGTAATTTATTGAGAAATTCCATGTTCTATCCCCAGAGTCTGTTTGGCACATAGTAAGTATGCGCAAGAAATAGCTGTTAAATAGTTCAATGTAAATAAAAACATCATAGGCTATGTGTTCAGTATGTGACAGGCATGGATAACTAACTGCTCATTCATTCACAATGATGTATTGAGCACTTACTGTGTCAACCACTAGCAGACCAGAGCCAGACAGTGGACAAAATAAAGACTCCATGGAGTCTTTGCCCTGGTGGGGTTTTCATTCTGTAGGGGAAAATATACAATAAGCAAATAAGTACATTAATATGTAATTTAATATTAAGTAGTATTAGGTGCTATAAAGAAAAATAGAGCAGAATAAGGAATCAGAGAATGGCTAGGGTGGGGGCTGTTGGATTAGTCAGGAGATGTTGAGCTTGCACTGTACAAACCAACAATGCCAGTATCTCAGGAGCTTAACACTACGTACGTTTATATTTTGTTCTCATGATGTCAGCTAGGAGGCTGGAATGGTGGGTAACTGCTCGGCCTTCTGGACTCAGCTTAGAACTCATTTCTTCCAGTCTTCCTTGGTTCTACCAACCCATTAAGAAGCCCCTGTTATATATATGCTTTCGTACCATGCTACTTGGAGTCTACCAATTTATGATGGTGCAACCTCTGTAAACCAAAAATGGTAATGGTAATGATGGTAATGATAATGTCTTTCTCATAATGTTATCGTGAGAATTCAAGGAGGTAATGCATATAAAATAAATGTTAGTTATTATGTACATATTTAAATATTAATAATCCTACTGTAATTGGGTTGGCAGAAAACTTGAGCAGAAAATATATAATGACAGATATTCAAAATTATAACCAAAAGGAAAAAGGAAGAAAGAAACTTCATAAGCACTAACCATGCAATAGACACTCTTAGACCCTTTAAATCCTTTGTTTTATTCACTTCTCACAACTCTCTCTGCAGAGTGAATTGCACACCATTGTCTTCAGTTTTCAGAGATTGAGTTTCAAAAAAGTTCGGTAACTTGCTCAAGGTCACATAGCTCCTAAGTGGCATTTTTTTCCTGACTGTAAAAACCTGTTCTCTTTTCATTACAGCAAAAGTGTTCCTGCACGTGACCAACAATCTTGCTGGTATTCTCAATGCTAAGGTTAACTATTGGTCTTGCAAAAAAGCTGCAACCAAAGTCAACTGACTCTCTAGTCTAGACCCAATAGCATTCATTTCAGGGATGAGAGTGATTCTTGTTGATGAGGTTTTCAAGAAAGCCATGGCATGCAATAGCAATATAACCTGGGGCAAATTCCCTGTATGCTCAGAGCCTTTATTTGCTCACCTGCAAAATGGTGATAATCTTCAGAGCAATTATGCTCATTTTTAAATGAGATTGTATATGGAAAAGCATCCAGCACAGTGCCCGTTTTTTCATCTGAATCTTCAAATCAGCCCTACTGAAATAGTTTGGGAATCCCTTAATGTCAGAAACTATTGAAGTGATAATCTAACTTCTGATAGCCATGGTTTATTCTGTAGATATAAGAAAATATTTGTTTAAGAAAATTCTCTTGGGGAATTAAAAAAGCAAGGGAGTACATTTTTCTTTTTCTAGGTTAAGAATAAACAGGAAGACTGTAGAGGCAGAATTCACTTCATAACCCAATATTCTAAATTTCTTATATTGACCTAGGAAACGTGTTTTGCTTTTGTTTTGTGTATATGAGCTGATGTGCAAAAAAAAAAAAAAAATACACACACTGGATTTGTTAAAATAATATATATATTGAGCTTGCTGTTAAAATCTATTATTTGGGATTAACGCAGGAATCCTAATATAGGTATCGAAAGCCTCTCTCAGAGGGACAAAATCAGTGCTTTCCAAGATTGCCTGGTCATCTGAGGAGAAGATTCATTCATTCTAAATGGGGTCAAGAAATCTGTATTTTCATCAGTGTTCCAGGTTATTCTTAACATCAAGCACATTTGGAAAATACTATTCAAACCCAGCTTGCAAACTTTAAGATCTTTCACTTCCTAGTGAGGCTACTAATTTTGACCTCAAGTATTTTGGGCTCATGCAACTAACAAATCATTAAACAATTTTCTAATGTGACTGCTGGTTTACTTTTTAAAAAAGAAAGGAGCACAAGTCCTGATAACGTTGTCGAGAGGTTCTTTGAAACTATGACTTTAAACAAAACACATAATGAAACCAATGTCCCATAGGCTAATTGGTATAAGCAAGAGTTAAAGTTCCTATGGCATATTTCTGGACACAAAAACATCACTAAACTTCTAAATAAAGACCAGAACACTTAGAATATTAAGCATTGAAATAAACATGAGCTATACATACATTTAAGAAAGATTAATAAAAACAAGTAAGATAACCAATCCACCCTTCTCGCTGGTCTCCAAGCCTCTCAGGGCTTAATCCACGATGCCTTTCTCCTTCCAGTTCTGCTCCGCAACCTCCTCCTGTGGATTCTCCTATAGGTTCAGCCACCCTTCCTTCAGACCCTCTTCCATTCTATATTTGTCTGTCTATATGTTTTTCTCTTTCATCTAAAACTTCTTCTTACAGAGATGTTTGAGCTGGTGGAGTCTCTGATCCACCATCTTGTTCCCTGATCAAATTAAAAAGCTTCTGCACAGCCAAAGAAACTATCACTAGAGCAAACAGACAACCTACAGAATGGGAGAAAATTTTCGCAAGCTACACATCCGATACAGGGCTGATAACTAGAATCTATTTAAAACTCAGGAAAATCAGCAAGAAAAAAATCAAACAACCCCAGTAAAAAGTAGGCAAAGGACATGAACAGAAAGTTTTCTAAAGAAGAAAGACCAATGGTCAACAAGCATATGAAAAAATCCTCAACATTTCTAATACTCAGGGAAATGCAAATCAAAACCACGGTGAGATATCACTTATCTCCAGGAAGAATGGCTTTTATCAAAAAATCCCAAAACAACAAATGTTGGCGTGGATGTGGAGAGATAGTAAAACTCTACACTGCTGGTGGGACTGCAAACTAGTACAACCTCTATAAAAAGTAGTATGGAGATACCTCAAAGAACTAAAAGAACTACCATTTGATCCAGCAATCCCATCTACCCAAAGGAAAAAAAAAGATATTCTATAAAAAAGACATCTGCATTAGAATGTTTATAGCAGCACAATTCACAATTGCAAAGATGTGGAAACAACGGAAGAGCCCATCAATATATGAGTGGATTAATAAATGTGGTATATGTACACCATGGAATACTACTCAGCCATAAAAAATGACAAACTACCTACTGTATTATCCTGGATGGAGCTGGAGCCCATTCTTCTTAGTGAAGTATCACAAGAATGGAAAAAAAAAAAACACCACATGCACTCACCATCAAATTGGTACTAATTGATCAACTCCTATGGGAAGTATGGGAAGTAACACACCCATATGGGAAGTAACATTCATAGGGTGTCAGGCAGGTGGGAGGGGGGAGGGGATGGGTAAATCCACACCTAATGGGTGTGGTGCACACTGTCTGGGGGATGGACATGGTTGTCAGGTGAGGCAAAGGCAATTTATGTAATTAAAGCATTTGTACCCCCCTTATACTCTGAAATAAAAAATATAAATAAATAAATAAACAAGTAAGATAATTATTTGCCCCATTATTCTAGTTCAGGGTCACAGGTGGCTGGAGCCTCTCCTGGCAGCTCAGGGTGCAAGGTGGGGAACCCACACGGGGCAGCACATCATGGCATCACAGGGCGCACTCACACACAGCCACACTCACGCAGATGGGCACCATGTAGACACGCCAGCGAGCCTAGCATGCACAGGTGTGGGATTTGGGAGGAAACCAGAATCCTCAGAGAAACCCCTGCAGACAGGGAGAGAATGTGCAAACTCCACCCAGACCCTGGCCCCAGCCGGGAATCTATTTTGTTTTCTCATCAACGTTATACCAAACTGATGTTGAACGAAACCACCTTATATTAGGACCTGCTATATACTTCTATAATTTTTTTTTAAAAGAGAATACTGCTACAAACTAAAACTTGTCCATCTCCCTGAACAGTGGAAAAAAAGAATATTCTGATCACATTAGAAGGGAAAATCCCAATTTGAGCAGGGAAGAGGAAGTGGTTCTCTTTGGCCAGGTGATTTAAATCAGGCCCTACCTAAGGTCCAGGGAGGTGTTTCACACTTGGTTCATTCCTCTTACCAAGAATTACCAGAAAGCCAAAGAGAAGATAACAGCAAGAACAGGGCAGAAGGAGAGTAAAGAAGGTAAAGAAATTATGAACAACGGAACTCAGTTAAGTCAGCAGCCATTTATATAGTGCCATAGAGTTTACAGAGCACTTTTATTAATACAACATCTTCTCATCTGTTCTGAAGGATTTGACCTTCAGAACAACTCTGTGAGCTAAATTATCCCCACTTTACAGACAAGGAAATCAAGGCTCAAGCTAATAAACCATTGTCAGTGGACACTCAGGTTTTCAGATTCTAGGTTTCTGGCTCTTCTCAACACGCAGAGCTGCTCTGACAGCAGTACAGGACCGGGGATCCATTTCTGGGAAGGAATGGGCCGAAATGGAATGAAGACACTAATTGTTATGAATCAAACAGAATAAAATAAGTAGAAGAAAAGGATGAAGTCTCTTTAGTAGAAAGGAAAGCAAGGAAAAGACACAACCATTACTGACAACAATAGGAAGGTTCCTGAAAAATTACAAATAGCACTATCACACGATCCAGCCATCCCACTGCTGGGTGTACATACAAAGGAAATGAAATGAGCCTGCCGAAGAGACGCCTGCACTCCCACGTTGACTGCAGCACCGTGCACAACAGCCAAGATACGGAATCCACCTTGGTGCCCATACAGGCGAAGGGATAAAGGAAAGGCGGTACACACACACAGTGGGATACCGGTCAGCCTTAAAATGGCGGAAATCCTGACACTGTGGACAACTTGGGTGAACCTGAAGGAGGTTATGTTAAGTGAAGTAAGGCCAAGCACAGAAACACAAACCCCACATGATCTCACTCGTATGTGGAACCTAAAAAAGTTGATTTCACAGAAGCAGGGAGCAGAACGGTGGTCACCAGAGGCTGGCTGTTTAGCGGGGAGGGCGAGATGGACTTACGTTGGTCAAACATAATTACAGTTAGAAAGGAGGAACACATTTCAAGAGATGTATCGAACAACAAGGTGACTGTTGTTCATGATGATACAGTGTGTTCTCGACAACTGCAGGGTGGATGTTACCTACTCTCACCACAAAAACGGCAGCTATGTGAGGAAAGACACTTGTTGACTGGGTAGCTTTAATCATCCCACAGCATATATATAGTTTAAAACTTCTATTTTACACGAAAAAAACATCATGATATCTCTCAAAAGTTCTTTTGATTTTTAACAAAACTTCAGAATGGAAAAATGATCAGTGACAGCAAATCAAACCAGCCTCATGAGTTTAGAGGGAGGACTTGTTGGCACAGCCCCGACGCGGAAAGGCCCTTAGCCACAGACAGACGATTGCCGTCGCTCCTCACC
The DNA here is from genome assembly GCA_963574885.1 of Lepilemur ruficaudatus. NCBI lineage: Eukaryota > Metazoa > Chordata > Mammalia > Primates > Lepilemuridae > Lepilemur > Lepilemur ruficaudatus. Next base: position 7,017 of record CAUYRT010008585.1, on the reverse strand, counting down.
ACGGCCAGCCCCGGGAGCTGCAAGGGGCACCGCAGCCTACAGGGTCCCTGCAGGGTCATGGCGCCGAATGTGGTGCCTGTAGGTCTGAAGACCATAAATCAGAGACAGACGTCCACGGCTGTGGGCCAGAGGGGGCTCTGAGGTCAGATGCCTCCTCCAGATTCCTCCCCCTCAGCCACGATCCCGATCCAGTCCTCACCTTTCCCCGGCCTCCCTGCCTCCAGCCTCTCACACTGCCTACAAAGTTCTGTTTAAATTGCAACCTGAGGGCCCAACCTGATTCCTCCAGTAAAAGACATTCAGCAACTCACATTGCTCCTGAGATATGTTTAAGTGTTGCAATTAATAACTCCAGCACTGGCGTCAGACTGCGTGGGTTCGAACTCCAGGTCCCCTTCTTACTAGCTGTGGGTCCTTAAGTTACTTACCCTCTCTGAGCTTCCTCTGTAAAAAACGGAGAATGATGATCGTCGTAGTAGCTGCCTCACCACCTGTGATGGAGCACATAGCACAATGCCTGGCGAGGAGTGTGTGATCAGCAAAAGGTGGCTGTTGTTACTGACATCTAAAGCAACAGCCCGCAGAGATGTAATTGGGTCGTTTGCCCGGCTCATCCTTTGCTGGGAACTGCTCCGGGGTAGGATAGACTCCCAGCCATCACGCAAGGATTCCAGGTCCCCGTCCATGGGTTGCTCATTCATTTTTGATAGCCCATTACGTGCCAGAAACTGTTGTCTATGCTGGGGCCCTGGGTTTTTAAACAAGCTTCCCAGGTGATTCTTATCAGCTAACTTGAGAACGCACTGATTTTTCACACCTGGGGAGTAAGTGGTGAATGGCCCCTCCAAGAGCTTATGTTCTAATAAAGTGAGCTGAGTCTCCACTCAAGACTTCAGACTTCGGGCCATTCTGGCTGGTGGCTTGAATAGAGGACATCTCGCAGTGAAAGGCGTGGGCCAGGAATGGTTTCAGCTGTTCCAGAGGATGACAGAAGAATGACATGGAAGCTCAGCAAGGGGCAGCGTGGCCCCTGAGGTCTAACTGACCTCTAGCCTCCCTGCCCACAAGAGACCTCAGGATCCTTATCACAGGTTCTTCTCTGTGCATAAGAAAGGTCCAGTAAACTTGTGTTTACATACATGCAACCAGAAGATCTATGCATGGATTCAGGGTTGTCACAGGTGGGAACCAAGCTAAATGTGTTACATTATTGAACCTTCTGCTAGCCCTGTAGCTGTGTCAAAAATGTCATCTCAGTTAACCCTGAGAACGATCACAGCAGTGGGAGCTTGCGAGCCCATTTTACAGATGTTGAGACTGAGGCTCACAGAGGTGGTAAGGCTGCCCAGCTAACAAGCCGGCAGAGCAGCAATGTGAACCCAAACATCTGGCTCCAAACCTGTGCCTGAACGTTATACCTTTTATTCCAAAGACAGAGGCCATTGGCCCAAGTGTGCGTGACTCCTTGCCTGCCTGGCCTACTCAGGGTCCTTTCATTCATACCTACTCCATTCCAGGCACTGCCTAGCTATGGGCTCTGCGAAGACGAATTGACACAGGATTGCCATTCTGCAGGGCTGTCCTAACCACAGTAACAACCCTAAAATCTCAGTGCTGTATTTCCCACGGCTGCCACAGCCCCATGCAACCTGGGTGGGTCTTCAAGCCAGGATCAGGATCTGGATCCTTCTATCTATAGTACCACCATATCAGAGACCTTCATTTCCAGTTGATCAGACAGGGGAAAGAGAGCCAGTAATACCAGGGAGAAGCTGTAAGGGCCAGGCCGGTGTATGACAGACATCATTCCCGACCACAGGACTCCCGGTGAGAGCGCGTGGGCTGCACCCAGCCAGCCAGGCTCCGCTAGAGAAGAGATCAGAAAACAAAGTGGGCGTCAATTTGTGCATTCCAGAGCAAGGAAGTTCTTGCCCACAAGGGACAGAGAGAGCTGGAGGAGCTCACCTTCTGGGTCAACCTGAAGCCCAGAGCATTTTGCCCCTAGTCAGACTCCGACCTCCAGAGCCCCAGCGACAGCTAGAGTGGACACTTCTCGATGCCCTTGTCTCCACGCTTTCAGGGTGCCCTGACTTCCTCCCACAGGTGCAGCTGCTGCAGACGAGGGCTGTCAATCTTCAGGATGAGGGCAGCAGAGAAGGGGCAGCCCCGGTGCAAAGGCGCCTGACTCTGACCCACAGCCAGGACCAACGACGGTAACCGTACTGCCCAGCACTCAAGAGAGAAGCCTGTGGTCCTTGCCCCTGCTAAATTATTGAATGTCTCCCTTTTTCCACCCTCAGCCTCTGTCTCTCACTCTTGCCTCCTCTACCAGACTCCCAGCCCTGCTAGCACACGGCATCACAGAGCCGGTTTCCCAGACTCGACAGCTGGGGTGCATCAACGGGAATGCTTGCTAAATGTATAGACCACCAGGCTCCTCCCTGGAAATTCCAATGACAAACAGCAACCTAGCAATCGGTATTTTCTATCAAGAGTTCTAGGGAATTCTTACCTTCAGAAAAGGTTAAAAAACACCGATATAATGCATGACATAGAAACAAAAATGTGGAAAATAATTTCTGAACGTTTCCTAATTTGAAAACACAATTCTATGCCATTTTGAACACCATTGTCTTCGAGTCCTGTTAACAACTACTATTTGTGCGACACTGCACAGTGACTTCCTTTGAGTCTTACAGTCACTGTGGAGGTCAGGTGGAAACTGGCCCCGGAGAAGGCTAGTGACTCACCCACACCTGTCCAGGAGGAGCTGGTGAAGCTTTCTGACTCCAAAGCCATTGCTCTGCCCCTTCATTGTCCTGTATCCTTCACTCACGGGGAGCTGCTTCTCTGATGTCCCAGCACCTGAGGTGGGGAGGGGCGGGGAGGGCAAAGACGCCACTGGGGAGGTGGGCTAGGATCTGGGCAGAAACAGGGATGGTGTGACACTGATGAGCTCCTCTCGTTGGGGTCACAGGAGACTGGTGCATGCGGGGCTACCCAGAAGGGGCCATGACCTGGACTCCAACTACACAGGTGGCTTGGAAATTATCAAAGGTCAAAGAAGGCAAGGCACCCCAAGTACACAGCGGTCAGCCAAAGTGTCGGTGACCCCTGGCCCCATGACCAGGCTCTTGGCCTCTGCCCGGCCCTCTGCTAGGCGTGAGAGTGCGTGTTCCAGCGATGCTGCGTCCTCTTCTGGGAAGGCTCTTCCTCGAGGCCACACTGGCTGAGCCTTCTCCTTCAAGTCCCAGGCCACATACCTGCTCCTCTAGGCAGCCCTGGGTCTGCACCTCCCTAGGAGTAATTAGCATTGAACCCTTCACGTTCATGTTCTCGGTAATGCAGATAGGAACCCCGTGAGGGTGGGCAGGAGGCCAGGTCCAAGTCTGTGGCTCTGTGACTCAGAACAGATGATCCACAGCAGTGGCACAAATACATTCTCGACACTCGCTGGGAAGGTCCGCTCAGCCCCGCACCCGCTCGCTGCAGCCCAGGCTCCTGGGGCCGGGCAGGGCTCACCTGTCCTCACCTGCTTTCTGCCTGGACAGAAAGCGGGGAGTCACGTTCTCTCTCCCTCCCTCCCTCCCTCTCTTTCCCTTTTTCTTCCTTTCTCTTTCACTTTCTCTTTTCCTTTTTCTTTCTCTTTCCCTTTCTCTTTTTCTTTATTGCTTTCTCTTTCCCTTTCATTCTCTTTCTCTTTGTCTTTCTCTTTCTCTCTTTCTCTCTCTTCCTTTTTCCCTCTCACTTTCTCTATCTTTTTTCTCTCCTTTTCTCTTTCACTCTCTCTCACTGCCTCATTCTTTTCCCCTCTCTTTCTCTTTCTTTTTCTCTATTTCTTGTATCTCTTTTTCTCTCTTTCTCTTCCTCTCCACCTTTTCTTCCCTTGCCCCTCACTCACATTCACTCACACCCCTCACAGACTCAAATTCTCTTCGGTGAGGTTTCTCTTTCTTGACAGAACACTCTTTTTAACACTCACAATGTTTTTCTTTAACCCACTAACTGGCTCACACGCTCTAACACTCCCATGAACTAACTCTCTCCCCTTCTCGCACACGCACATATACATATGTTCACCATCCTTGCAGGCTGAGGCTCGGGTGGAGGAAGAGTCACACTGGATCGTGTCCTGTTCCCTGTGGCACACACGTTGCCCGTCACCGTGACCAGCTTTTGTCAGTGGGCCTGCATCCCCTCCGTTGCATGGTTACGGCCCACAGCGGGCAGCAGGTTTTGCCTGAATCCACCTAACGACCTTCCCACTCCGCTCCGGTCTCCCCTGGTTTCCCTCCACATCCTACAGCTCGAAATGTGCTGGGAGAGCCTCACACCAGCCCCGGGGACACAGCCCAGCACAGCATCGGCTGCAGCTGTGTGAGCTTCCCGGAGGAGTGAGGGAGCCCCGCTCGTAAATCTGTACGGTTCCGGTTTCTGCAAGGCTGTGCTATTCCTGTCTGGCACATTTTCTCAATAAAACACCCCACCGTGTGTCTCTGCTAAATGGCAATTTTGCTGATGTCTCAGAATTTTGGCTAAAGCTCAAAGCTGAAAGGTGGCCACAAAGGGGACCTGGATGCCTTAGTTCCTTGCCCGCCTTCAGCCTAGACAAACTTGTGTCAGGGGACAGATTTCTTGGAAGAAACCTGTCTGCCCCGCAGGAAGTGCATGGCATCTTCCATCTCCGTGGTGGGGCGTGGTGGGGCATGGGGTGTGTGCCCACGGGGAGCTGCCTGTGACTGCGGAGCAGAGAGTGGCGGCTGCCCTGGAGGTGAGCTCCACCTCCCCAGAAGGTGAGGCAAGGGTGTAGGTTTTCCCACGGGTTAAGTGGACTTCACCAAAAGCAGCTAAGCTGGAGCCATCTTGAAAAGACCCCTGCACAGGAGGATGGCCGAGGCTGAAGAGGTTCCAGCCGGAAGTCGGCAGGTGTCCCCTCTGAGTAAGAACTGACAGGAGGCTGTTGATAGCCAGTAGAGAATGCATCACCCACTCGGGGGCCTGTGTGGTGTCAGATCTCTGGGGGGGCCAGGGGTGTGGCTGAAGGACTCACAGACTCTCCTTGAGCATTTGGGCCTCCACCACGTGGGAGCACCAGGCCCAGTTACGCCAGGAGCTGTCAAATAAGATTTCCCTCTTGCAATCCAGAGCAGTAGGCGGTCGGGGAGGAGGGAGGGAGAGCTGGGAGGCAGAGGGAGAGAACAGACCACGTCCCTCCCATGAGGCAGGACATCGAGCTTGGGCCTGCCCTGAGCTGGGCACTGGAGGACTAACCTGGAACTGGGTGAGGGAGTGAAGTTTTCATTTAAATCAAATTGAACTTTTTAGTACTCCAAAAAATTAGTCTGTTCTGTTACCTGAAATCCAGAAAACCTACCATCTCTGTTTGAGACGTTATCTAGGAACAGAAAAGGGGTTCCCAACAGAGCTGGCTGGAAGAGCAGTGTGGGGTGGGGGAGAGAAAGTTATTCTTGGGTCGTGCTCTGCCGAGTTCAGTTCATGCAACATATAGGTGGGTTGTACTTGTGGTTCCGATGTGCTCGGACGTCAGACGTGCTAGAACTGCAGCGGGGGAAGGGTTTATTCAGTGTGGACTCTGAGCTGGGAGGAGAAGCCAGAAGTGGGGCCAAGGAAGCTACCCTGGCTTGGGACAAGTACGTGGCCCCCAGCCCAGCTCCCAAAGTCCGGTTCTCCACATACCTATGTCAGGCAGTCTGACTGTTCAGGAGGATGATCCAGCAGTGAGGTCAAGGCTCAGAGGTCAAAGATTCCAGGAGCCAAGAGGTGGGGAGACTCAGTCCATGAGTTTGCCTCCTAGGAACTGTTCCCCTGCGGCCCTCCCTCCTCTGTGTATAGCCCCAACTGCTTTAAAATCTCTTCGTTGTTTTCATGGCTTTCTGCGCTTCCTTCTTATTTAGCCCGTATCTCGCTGTCCCGTAATTGTCCCTTACTTCGCTGTCTCCTTCCCAGGGCCTGGGGGAGGACCTATCAGGGACTCAGTAAATGCTTCATGAGTAAGTGAGTGAAGGAATGGATGGATGAATGGATGGATGGATGGATGGATGAAGAGCAACACAGGTGCCTTAGGCTGTGTGCCTGTCTACTGGTACCCGTGTACCGTGGGCCTGGTGGTGCCTAGGCCCAAAGTTTGGTTAGCAACACACAGACTTCAGCGAGTGGGTGAGGGGAGGGAGATGCCAGGGAACACAGTGGGAAGTGAGCGAGGCAGCGGCCAGGGCAACAAGATGGCAGCTGACACTGTGGCCTTCTACAGTTTTCCACAATTGAGCTTGGAGTGTCTGCAGCATGGAGGCCACCACGATGTGAGCATGTTCTCTGTGTTAAATAAGTCAAGGACAGCCATTCATCAATGGTGCCAGGCACTGTGGCACTACAATTTTATAGGTAGAGAAATACATCCGAGGGGCACAGGATCCAGTTCCTACTGAATCCATTCCCAATGAATCACTGCTACAGAAGAATAATGTCATTTGGGAACATATGCTATGAACACCTTCCCAATAAAATTCTTTAAATCAAGAGGTAGTGTTTCAATCAGAGCAAGCACACCCATATCAATGAGATGCAACTGATTGTAACCACCAGAGGAACAAATCAAAACCCACATCACCATGCATAGGCACATATCACAGAAAGGCAAGCTGGACAGGCAAGGGGAGAGTGGTCAAACACCACATCCCACATAATTTCAGATCTCCGAGCCCCGTGCCAAGGTGCCACCAAACCGTATGGCATCCAAGAGACAGAGTTCGATAGGAAAAGCATATGGCTTGGGTCGGGGGGAGGGTTGGGGAGGAATTACACAAGAAACAGACTTGCTTTTCCAGAAGAGGTCTGCTTCAGCATCAGACTGTTGAGGCAAAACATGCTCTTTGAAACAAACAAAAAGAAACGTCTTCAGTATTGCCTTTTAATACCAGGAACGACGCACTGGAGGGTGGGCCGCATCCGGCCTGTGCCCTGCACATGCGCACAGTGCAGACCCGCCGATGAAGACAC
>CAUYRT010008583.1:0-88633 GCA_963574885.1 Lepilemur ruficaudatus | reverse complement strand
TTCTCAAACTTTTCCATCTCTCTCTTTCTTTCTTTCTTTCTTTCTTTCTTTCTTTCTTTCTTTCTTTCTTTCTTTCTTTCTTTCTTTCTTTCTTTCTTCCTTCCTTCCTTCCTTCCTTCCTTCCTTCCTTCCTTCCTTCCTTTCTTCCTTCCTTCTTTCCTTCCTTCTTTCTTTCCTTCTCTCTCTTTTCTTTCTTTCTTTCTTTCTTTCTTTCTTTCTTTCTTTCTTTCTTTCTTTCTTTCTTTCTTTCTTTCTTTTATACAGGGTCTCACTGTGTTGCTCAGGCTAGTGTGCAGGGCCACAATCAAAGCTCATTGCAACCTTGACCTCCTGGGCTCATGCGATCCTTCCATCTCAGCCTCCGGAGTAGCTAGGACTACAGGTGCATGCATCCTTATCCCTGGCTAAATTTTTTATTTTTTGATAAGATGGGAATCTTGCTGTTTTGTCCAGCTTGGTCTCAAATTCCTGGTCTCAAGCAGTCTCTCTGTCTTGGCCTCCAAATTTGACTTATTATAAGAATGTGCCCATGGACCAGAATATAAGCAAGACTCTGGACATGAAAGGTATAAAGTTGGAACAGGAACCACTTTTCACCTGATAAAAGTCCATTATTGTCACATTTCAATACTACTCTAAGTATCAGGCTATGCCCACATGTATTGAATATAATTCCCACACAGCATTAAGTGCCCACACTTGGTTCTAGGTGTTATAAACCTAAATAGAATTTATATTTAAATTCTACTTAAGATACTGTAAAGTATAATTTAATTAATAAAGTATTAAATTTAGATTGTACAAAGTATAATAATTCCAGAATACTTATCTGTATCTCTAAAAAGTGTCCTAATTTCAACTACCAATGCAAACATTTAATTTTTATATTTTGAGAATTAACATACCTTATACCAATGAAATTGTTTTCCTTGAACTGCAAAAATCACATTAATGTTGTTGTCTATTAATTTTTCTGAAAGTTGGCCTAGTGAGGGATGTTCCTGTAATGGATAATGAAACAAAGAGGGGAGTGAAATTTAGTAGCTCAACCCCACACATATCTAAACACCTATTATGAAGAAAATTCATAATTCATTTGACTTACATAAAAATGTCCTTGGGAGAAATTACGGTTTTACTAGAGACATTTAAATTCTTCTCAAAATAACATCAATATCAATGTATGAAGGATATTTTAGAGACACAATATTCATAAAAACTTATAGCTTAGAAAAATGAAGAGGGCTGAATTGAACATAGTACAAAGGGTGGTCAGCATCTTTTTAATGTTGGACTCAAAGTGATGCAATTGGAATAAAATTTAAAATTCACAAATAGAGACACATTAGTGACAATCACATTCTGAGGCAAAATTTAGTCACAAGTGTTAAAATGCAAATATATGTGTGTATACATACATACCTATAACACATACACATATATACACACATATATACATATGTATATACATATGTATGTACACATATATACATACACATCCTCACATATTACATTTGACATATAACATGATACAGTATAGACTCTTTTTAGAAATAGAAAATCCCCTACTCAAATCACAGGTTTGTCACTTTACGACAAAAATTCTTAGTAACATCCTGTGTAACACGTGAATGATATCAGCCTTCCATGATGACTGGCAAGATAAAAAGGTAGTAGTGAACTAGTTTGTGAACCATTTAGTGTAACTTCTTGCATACAGTAGGCACTCAAAACTATAGCGATTATGATCTGTATTTCCAACTGCTTATACAAAGTATAGATTATAGATCTTTCAACTTATTATATTTAATCTTTTTGTTGTAGGATATAGCATAAATATACTTTATTTTGACAAATAAAACTACGTAAAGCCAACTGTGACATTCTTTGTGGTAGAGAGAAAGCTAGGGATGAGTAGAAGAACAGGAATAAAATGTAGTTTAGAAAATATGAGAAATCTGACAACTACGGAAATTGCTATCAAAATTATACAGTTAGACACAGTATTGGTAAAGTTTCTTTCTATAAATGTTCTTCTAGAATTTAAAGTGATTGTCTCAAACAAGTTCATAACCAGACATCTATCAGAAAGATGATGTCAAACTTCATTTGCAGCAGCCTCTGCCTGTTGGTTGGTACCTGATTGCACGAGCCAAAGATTACGTGACTGAGCCTAATTGGTATAATGTGATTCAAATTCAAATTACTGCATAGTTGTTGCTCCCCACTGCACCTTCCATTGCTAATTGCGTTTTCTTTAAAGGAAAATTTTGCTAAACCATCTTGATGAACATTTCTGTATTTTGGCAACTATCAGAACTTAGTAAAAGAGCTAAATTAACTAGTTTCACTTACAGCGTAAGCTCTGTGACCCACATATTAAATTCATATGTACATACATAAGATATAGCATTGTGTTTAAAAATACTATCACTAACATGACAGACCATAACAAATATTCTTTCATTTCTCTATTGTCTATAATTGCTGTTGTAGAAACAAATTTTCATGAGTTTCATCTAAATGCGATATGAAACCAATTTATGAGGAAGCTTAAAAGCATTACCATACAGGTTTGCATAAGAAAAATTTTTCCCAGAGTAATTCTTAAGTATACAAGTTAAAAGTAATAGAAAAAAACTTCTAAAATATAAATTCTGCCAGCTAAATTCTTATTCCTTATTCCTAACAAAATGCATAATCTTAAAATACATTCAAAACAATTTACACAATGCTAGTGAATTAAAGAAAACAAATAAAGACAAGTAAATCTAGCTGTATTGGGATTTTTTTTAAATGGCAACAACTATTTTTTAAAAGAGTTTTGCTTTGACCAAAACTAGTCACAGCTTGGCAAGCACAGACCCTTCTTAATTTTTAAAACTATTCATATTTTAAGGACAATTTAATCCATGTTTTTAACCAGCTTACATTTAAGTCACATAAAATCAGTATTTAAAGAATAGCCTAAAATATAAGCAGCTTTTGAAGCCTTCCTAATTTCTTTCCCTCTTCCAAAAACAGGAAGTCACACTGACCAAAAGTATACAAAATTTACATCTAGAAACTTCTAGTTTGGTCAGAAACTTATTAAGGAGGTCAGTTGGATTTTTGAGCTTAAAAGAACACATTTTTTGAACCCTAGAGAGAAACCTGTTTTAAAAGAAAATTCAAGTACCTCGAGACAGATTTTTAGAAATCACAAATGTGTAACAGATGTTTAAATGAACCACTGTTGACAGGAGACCTGTGGATCAGTGGCTGTCGTCGAAGCCCCTTCCCTTCTCCTCTGTGAAGCATCCTATCTTTTAAGAACTTCATCTTTTATGTCTTTTATTTCACTAGCAGGAGAACACACTCCCTCTCAGCCAGCTGTCCCTTTCTGGTGATGTCACTGTTCCTGAAATCTAACTCCCCCTCTCCATAACCCATTATAGGTTTCTCTAAACTCTGAAAGTAATTAGCAGAGATAACAGGCATTCCAGGGGCAAAAGGGAGAAGGAAAGCAATATGCCAAGATAGCTGCTAAGCCATTAGGCTGTAAGAAGTAACTTATAAATGTCAGAAGGAAAGAGGAGGTAAGAAGGATTCATGGGGAGCAATTTTGGTTAAAGAGATAACGGTGTAGAGACGTATGGTGGAATTTTAATGCATATATGTGGGTAAGTGAAAAATGTTTAGACTCTCTTTGTAAAAGTGAGACTCATAATAAAGATTTTATAAGATAATATAAAATCTGCAGTATTGAATATTGTAATAAGATATAAAAACCCAACAATTTAGTTAAATAAAATACTCAATTATTTGGATTATTTTTTAGACTTCCCTTTTTAGAGGAGACAAATAACATGGTAGCAATCTGATAGCCAAGATGTATTTAGAGATGAAACTTTAAATGATGTGTTCAGTCCACATCTATCCTGATAGCTGATTTTCTGTCTGCAGTGATAACTGCATAGACCAGGGATTCTCAACAGTGGTGCTATTGACATTCTAGGCTGGATAGTTTTGTTGTTATTGTTGTTGGGAAAGGGGTCGGCCCTGTGCATTGTGGGATGTTTAGTAGCATCCCGGGCCTCTACCCACTAGATGCCACTAGCACCCTCTTTCCCCAGCTGTGACAGCCAAAATCATCTCAGGACATGAAAATGTTCTCTGGAGAGCAAAATCTCTCCACCTGAGAACCACACCAAGCTCACGGACTCTGGAAACAGCTCACCTGGGGCTTCAACTCCTGGCTCTGCAATTATGAATTGAGTGACACTGGGAGCTGTCTTGACCTTTCTGCGATCTAGTTTCCATATGCATAAAACACGTATAAACACTAGTATCTACTATACCTCTCAGAGTTATGATGGAGATTGAATAGGTTAACAGGTGTGAAGGCTTTTACCTATCATTCTGTAATTATCAAGCCTGGATGAACGACGAGTAGGGGCCCATGTCCTGATGTCACACTGCTTGGTGTCTTCTGTAGGCACTGCTGTGTAGGTGTGTGGGACTTCAGACAAGATTCTGATTCCTTTAGTGCTGCTGTTTTCTCATTTATAAAATAGAAGTAAAGAAGTAAAGCAGTATCTACATCGCACTGGGTTGCTGGGTGGTGTTGCATGAGTGTAAAGTAACAGACACCATAGGACTGCTTAAGAAAAGACAGTTATTAATAACAGACTGCCTAATAAGAGACATTTGGAGGCCATTACTAAAGGCTGGATAGGCTCTTGATATGCTGTGATTTACCTGCCTCCCTTATTTACTCTTTGTCCCTGGCCCTGGAGGTGCTTGAGTTTGTAGCCCCTGCAAACATGGTGTCAGTAGTCATCATAATTATTTACTAAGGAGGACATGGACTGATACTTTTTGTAAGCTTTTCAGTAAGAGTGGCAACAAGAAGTTTTCTGCGTAAATATGATTTAGCCAAAACATCTAATTTATTAGAACATTCCATAAATACCTTTATCAAATTTGATTTCTATTGCATCACTTTTGCAAACCATCATTTTATCTCATTCCAGAGGCACTATAGAAGGAGAGGCAGGCTACCCTGAGCCTGGCACAGGTGATTTCTACATGCAACTTTTGCTTTCAATTAAAAAAATTCCAATTAAATATTGTTTGCAGAGATCATTTCCTGGCCACTTTTCTGAGAACATGAGATTCATTCAAATTAAGTCTCTTGTAAAATTATTGAAATGTTCTCACAATGTTTTTACAATTTAAAACAGTTTAGCAAATAGCAAGCTGACATCAGGCATTTTGATAGTTTTTAAAAGCCCCGTAAGATGTAATAATATATTTTTTTAAAACTTCACATCAACTCAAAACTTTTTAGTTGTATTCTGTGCCTGGTACAAAATGAATTAGCATTTTTATTAATATGTCTTTGAGACAAAGACCCTGAGAAGCAGGGGAAAAAAAGAGAAATTTATCACTTTCTGAGGTTGGGGAGGCTATTTCTCCGTCACAGAGTAGCAAAAATAATTACTTTACTAAAAGATTACAATTATCTCCTTAAATGGAATTATGTACAATATTGACATTAGTTATACATATTTTCCAGACTTTGAAAATATCAGGAATATCCCTTTTTGAAAAAAAGTGGAGCACTAAAATAAATGTTATAAGTTTATGAAAGTTTGTTAACTCAGGTAGCTAAGTTATAGATTTAATTAGTTAAGTATCTTTTTAAGCTCTCTTCATTTGCAGCTCTGGAAAAATTGAATATAATTCCAAGTAGTTGAGATTCATGGTAAAAAGAAAGCTTCTTAAACAGCATACTAAAAGTCAAGGACATGTTAAAATTTCCTGAAAAGAGGTACAGTGTTGATTTTAGCCATGAGGAAGCAAAACTCTTCAGTAATGCCTAATATACCTTCTGGACTTCTGCCTCAATACTCTAAAATGCTGATCCGTTTGACAACTAGTCTATCCAAAGGAGACTTCAGGAAAAGGCGTGAACCATGAGGCCAGTGGTAGGGACTTTCAAGGTGTGTGATAGGAGTGACGAAGAGTCACCAACCATCATGTAATGAGGCACATAAAAAGGCTGTGTGGAAAAACACCAAGCTTGAACCAGTCAATACGTCAGAACATATTGTGTGTCCCAGCACATGCAGTGTGGACAGATCTTGCCTATTTGAATCCCTCTCTTCAGGATTGTGAGTCACACCGAGATCTGAAAATCCCATTGATAAGGGTCATCAGATGACCTCCACACCCTGGCTCCTTGGTCTCCTTTCATTGTTACTGAAGGTCTTGTTATTCTTGGCTTCGGCCAAGGGCGGGGTGAACAGTTTCTGGCAGGGCTCTGACTCAGGTTGGAAAAAACCCTGGAGGAGCCAAGTGGGGAGACAGGGTGAAATTCCAGACCCTCGATATTAATAACCTATCTTCTACACCATTAGTAACTTTTTTGTTAATATCTACCATTTTAGAAAGAATGCCATACTTAGAACTATCATTATTACTGGGTAAATTATAAAACTACATTTACTACTCAAATTTTTTTATTCTGGCACTTGATCTTGAAGAAAAAGCGGTGGAAATGTATTTTGTTCAACAGTGTAACATCATTTGCTAAGAGCCATATACAAATGTGAACAATGTGTAAATATAAGTTGTTTTAGATTACATTCATATATTGTTTTGTCATTTATGTAAGCCAAATCACCTGGGTTATTTTCCATAAAAGCACTGCAACTACAAAGTTAGAGCAGAAATTACACCAAGAACATCATTTCTCTATTTCTTCTACGTTTCAGTTGAGATACTCTGGCAAACTGGCTAAGAATACAGAGTTTTAATGTGAGGGGGTTGAAATGGATCCCAGCTCTGCAGGCAACTGATTTAACTTTTCTGACCCTCAGTCCTTCTGTTTGTAAAGAAAGATAGTTATGACTACCCAACAGAGTTGTTGTAAAGGTAAATTTGATACTGCATGTAAAGTGTTTGCTACAGTGTTGTCAGTTAATACATACTCAAAAGCCTGGGGTTCACACTGACCTTCAAGAAATAACTATGTATACCAGCTATAGGACTCTGCCCCATGTAATTTAGACATATAAAAGTCTTTTTTTAATCAATTATTTCCTTTTATAAATAAAAGAACCAGAGTCTTGAACCAAGAAGTTCAGATACTACTCAACATTACTGGTATTGGCTACGGGAGATAAAGCCAGGAAGCAAAGTGTTTGATTACTCGTGTTACACAAATTTAAAAATTCCTCGATAGTGGCCACATGGGAGAGGATGGAGGTTATTTTAAAATGAGCAGGTAAATATACTTAAGAGTCAAGGTCAAGGTGGCTTTACATATAGAAGGTTATGGCTGGGCGAGGTGGCTCACGCCTGTAATCCTAGCACTCTGGGAGGCTGAGGCCGGTGGATCGATCACTCAAGGTCGGGAGTTCAAAACCAGCCTGAGCAAGAGTGAGATCCCATCTCTACTAAAAATAGAAAGAAATTAATTGGCCAACTAAAAATATATAGAAAACCTTAGCCAGGCATGGTGGCGCATGCCTGTAATCCCAGCTACTCGGGAGGCTGAGGCAGGAGGATCACTTGATCCCAGGAGTTTGAGGTTGCTGTGAGCTATGCTGATGCTGTGGCACTCTAGCCCGGGCAACAGAGTGATACTCTGTCTCAAAAAAAAAAAAAGTATATAATAGATATACAAGGTTTCAAAGCAGTAGTACATTTTGTATATATAAACATATGGCTAAGAGATCAATCAAAATGCTTCAGCTTCTTTTTATTTTTAGGGCAGTGTCCCTAGAAACAAAGAGAATGAAAATTCTTAGGAAGAGAATCACTTAAAACACAGACGTGGGGTAACTGAAATAAAAATATTTTTCTCAGGTACTATTAACAAACACACTACTCCTTGGATTACTCAATACACCACAGCAGTGACACGTGGAAGGGTCATTCCTTTAAATACATGGAACAATGAAAAAGAAGGTAAAAGAAGTTCTCAAAGTATTATCCAATTTCCTGATATCATAAGAACCCAAGCACTGTCTAAAATCCCACTAGAATTATAATTTATTTCCACAAAGTTCTATGACACAGTATATACCTAAAATTATGACAGCATTTCTTTGCCTCAGGAATCCTCCCTAGATGAGCAACAGCATCCTTTCAAATATAGTTATGGAGAGATGATTTCAGTGACTTGGCAAAACTTCAAAAGTTTTGAAATAGTTTTGCAATTTGAGAATAATGTCATTGTTATTTCTTCTTAAATAAACAAAAAGCTCTTTGTCTCACAATAGAATAGTTCCTCCTTTACTCTGCTCCACTCCTCAACAAACAAATTAGAGTCTAGGTCTGACCAAAAGAGGTTAAATAAAAGGAAGAAGAGATAACAAACGACTAAGTAGGTGGTGTGCCAAAGTGAGATGAGTCTTAGAAGAGCATCAGCAAAGGCGAAAACACCATGGGAATAACACCACATCTTAAATTTTTAAATTCAAACTTCTGTTACCTTTTAAAATGTTTACATTTTGAGACTACTTTCAAGAAACTAAATTAACCGAGGGTTGAACTTGTTTTATATGATAATACAATTGCCCTTCCAAACTTTCAACAAGTCTGGCAGGGTATTCCAAATTAATTGGAGGTCTATTTAAAATTTGCATATGAGAATCACACAAATTTTAGCATAATTTTTATGCTTCTGATACTGTGGCTCCCAAATTGTGTGTGAGGTGCCTTGGAGCATAGGAGCACACTCCCAAGGGTGGCACAAAATACTTCATATTTTCAAGGGAAACACAGTGACACTCAGTGTATATCAGGTACCCATGAACTACTAGTTGGAGGTAATTCACAGTTTTAAGATTACAATTGGCTCTATTTCTTTAAGTGATATCATATCTTTGCCAAGCTGGTCAACTCAAAAATCAGTGTGGAACATAAAATGAGGGTGGCCATGTCCAATCTGATTATAAGGTTTGGGAAGTTCCCATTAATAAATTATTTACTAGAACTGACAAATATATCTCTATATGTTTGATTTATTGGCATTATTTTTTCAAGTTGTTACTAAATTGTTAGGATATAAACAGTTAAGTTATTTGCATCTAATTACTTAAAAAACAGAGCCGTTAGGTATTTCTTTTGGCCTAGGGGCACAAGGGAAAAAATTCACTGAGCCACTGGGGTCCCATGAACTGAGAAAGTTTGAGACCTTCTGTTTTAACATTTGCAAGAATATATAAACAGGGTCAACATCAGAAATGATGCTTTGTGCTATTGATTTTTCACATGCAGAATTAGCTAATGCCAGGAAAGATATGGTTCTAGAAGGTTATATTTAAATGTATGATTCAGTGCTTACAATAACTCTCAGGAAGCAACTCAGATATCTAAAAAGAGGCCCTAAACATAGATAAGCTGCGAGGGAAGAAGTGAGATACAAAGTAGAGAAATTCTGCCTTGTTTTACCGTTTTTTTTTTCCTAGTCTCTATTTAGTTTCTACTTACTGTACTACCAGCTGTCCTCAATCAAATACACTTTTCTTACAGTGGTGCCTTAGAATGTTTGTAGATACCAACACTGTAGAATTAGCCTATTGGTACAAAGCAAAGGCATCCTTTTATCTCCTTTCAAGGTCCTTGAATTACATAAAAAGTAAGCTCTTGTATCATTTTTGTTTTCCAAAATGATACAGTGCTTTTTAGCTCATCAGAGAGGCAGCTACAAAAAGAGTTGTCTAAATATTTTAGCCAAATAGTTTATTGATCCACATTGACAGATTGCATTGTTCCACAAGTTCTCTCTCATGGCCTATCCTGGTTCCATATCTTGCTTTTTAAGGTAATTTCTTGGTACAAGAACAGCTGAATTGCCGATCCAAACCTGTACTCTAGCCAAAAGAGTCATGGCTACTAAGGGGCTATTGTTACATTACCATGGTTGTTGATTTGACGTAGACGTTGTTTTTCAGATGGCAGTTTCCGTCATTGGGTACCACTATGCCTGCCAGTTTGCTGTCAAGAGCAAGATGAGATGTCTGATCTGTCATCACCAGCAGCAATCTTTTAGCTTCCTTTCGCCATCCAATATGACTCTTCAAAGAAATATGTAATTAGGTTTTGTACAATAACATAGATCTGTGCTGTGGTCTTTCCCTCAAGTTAATGTTATGTTTGAGTTGGTGAACACAGGTCACCAGCTACTCGGGAGGCTAGAATAATGTGCATGAGTACCATGCTGCTTCATAAATAGCATTAGCTTTTACTTGTATATCCTCTATTCTCCCACAGCCACTTGCTCCTGGCTAGAGTCTTTTCATGTTCTGCTGGAGGAAGAACAAGCCAGGTTACAGAGCAGGACAACAACCTCATGTGAGTAGGACAATAGTCTACTTCTGGTTCTCCCGTAGAGTGTGGTGCATGCAAAGAGCAGCCCTTTGGGAAAGGATTTCCATATGCATAAGTTATTTTTTCCCTTTTATCTTTTCCTATTTATAGCCTTTTCTCAATTTAGCTCCTCTGTCCCAACACACACCAAAAAAAATAACCTAGGTGATGAGTAAGAGGTAGGAGAAGAATGTATTCTTCTCTACTATGTTTTCACTCCATAAACAAAAGAGAAAGTAAGAATTTTGAGCAAGCACTTAATAATGTGAAACCTCTTACCTCACAGACAGCCGCCTGAAGCATGGCATCAAAACCTCCTTCTGGTGTATCTATGTTCCCAGAGATCTTCTGTCTGTGAACTGCTTTCTCAAACTCAGTGATGTTCTCGGTCAAAGACAGCACATGGATGTATCCGTGGGGAGGCATGCAGTCCAAATTGTAGTCACTACATGAGAAAAGAAGAAATGCAAAGTCTATTTTGTCACACTTTCTTAAAGTTCCAGAATGCTACCGACAGTAAAATTGTGTATTGTGTGAAAAGAGTGTGTGTGTGTGTATCTGTGTGTGTGTGTGTGTGTATTTTGGCCAGGAAATTTTACAGAATAAAAATCTGTACTTATAAAATTAAAGACAAGTCCAATATTGGTGACCGTTTTCTTATAACTAGGAATTAGGACAATAAGCATTTGGTGTTCAAAGAAAATGAAGAAGATTAAACATGTTTCCTTAATATGGGACACCTGAGGGTTTTCAGTATGCTAATCTGCACTGTGAGATTTTAAAGGGAAATATAAGAATTTGGAGTGATTTCATATCACAGATGACCATGGAACAATTGAGAAACACTTTTTTTGGAAAATGTTTTGGAAAATTTAGTTGAAATATCATATTATTGTTTGATTTCTTTTAAAAAATATTGTACTGATTTTTAAAATGATGTTTGGTATAGAATTATTGATAAACAATCAAAATTCATTAAAATTATTTTGAGAATTCCACGAAATCCCAGAAAATGAGAATCATTCCTCAGGTGTTCAAGGGGAAGACTCAGGAAACTTCATTAGGGGATTTATCAGTCATGTTCTGGTAACAGAACTGTTTTGATGAATTGGAATAGGTATCATGAGGTGATCTGACCAATTTGTGAAAATAGGAAAGATGTTCAAATACAATGTTTTATAATAAAATAACTATATAGATTGATTTCTCTGAGAATTCAGCAGGCTAGTGACAATATTGTGTGAGAATCTTATATTTTTAAGGTAAGTCCTTTCATGACTAGGCATGTGCTATATAGGATGAGAATTCCAAAATGGTTTTTAAAAAGACTCTTTCTAAGCAGTCGGATTCGTGTCTTTTGACCCACTCTCCACGTGATAGATGAGCTTTCTTTGCAGTCACATCAGAAGCCACATAATTATACACAGTCACAATATAGTAATGGGGAGACAGATGCAGTATTGACAAAGTAAATACTTTGATATGTGTCAAACCTTAATTCAACAAATTTGGAGCAATCCAAAAGGAGAAATACAGAATTTCCAAAGAAGTATTTATATATACAGCAGCCTGATTATGGGAGGTTTATTCAAATATTGTACTAATATTAGGTTAGTAGGTAGGGATTTTTTGTGATAAAAATTGAATGAATGATATTTTAATAAATATAAAATACAAAGCCCAGTCTACAGATAATCTCAGAAGTTTTCAGATAGGAACAAATCTCCTCCCCTAATATTTTTAATTCTTATTGTACAAGACAAAAATATGAAATTTGGTAAGTTCTTTATATAAAAATAAAGTGAGAATTTATAACATAAAAATTCATTTAGCATTATCCACATCAAATATTAGATACCTGCATTGGTTATGAATCCTTTCAGGGTGAATGCTAATGTATGGCGAAACTGTTTTATCAACATATGAGCCAAATCCAAGGCGGAAGTCATGGGAGAAAAATGCCATTTTTCTAGATAAGTCATTTCCAACGGAATTTAATTTTTCTATGTTATTGTGCATTGATGCTGAGACATCAACCAAATAATAAAGATCCACAGGATATTTCTTGAGAGGATGAATTTTCAGCATAAAATTAGCTTCAGCTCCTAGTCGAAAGAAGGAAAAACATCATGTATAGTCTTCATTTGAAACATTTCAGAACAGGCTGTCAATAATGTAGACACGTTTTAGCAACTAGCATGATTATCACAAATTTACACACAATAAGATTTGGAATATTCTGGTATAATTATAAGGCAATTTGAAAATCATACCAATTTATCAGTCTCCAAATTCTACAATGCATTTCTCAATTCTACAGGCTCAATAGAAATGATAATAAATGGACCAGCTCAATGTAAATGTAACAGGGCATCATCCTATGAACCTGCGTTGCCCTTAGGAGCTAGAAAAGCACAGCTCAAACCAGCCAGAGGCACTCTATCTCAAGAGAGCGGAGGTGGCTATGCTTGTGGACTGACTTGAAGAAAACCAGAATGGTATCTTAAGAAAAATTATCTCTTATTAGATGTAGATGAAAATGCATTCTTTTGGGTTAAGGTGTATTTACATATGAGATGCAAAAACTCTGTTACTGGGTACTATATTAACCTATTCTAAATAATTAGTACTTCATCATAAATTGGTTAAGATTCTTCCCATCAGTTAGCTGAGAGAAGGAACGAGACAGTGGGCTTAAAGAACGGTCCCCAGGGCTTTGCTACAGGGAGGACTCTCAGAGTGGAAAGGGCACCATTTGTCCAACACACAGTGGGTGTTCAATAGACATATGTTGAATGAAGAGGGGTCATAGAACAAGAAAAGAAGGTCACCACAAGGACAATGTTGGGAGCCCCCTTAAGGACAACTATCTGCACTGCAGTTTTATTTCTCTCTTACATTGTTATTTGATACAAGGACCTGGTTGTCCCGTAGCACTCTACAGACTTAGTAGCTCTACTTTTAATTTTAAGTATATGGTGAAAAGTCATCTATTTAAATGTGGGCAATTTATAATTTGTGAACTTTACTTTTTTAAACAATAAAGCAAATGCTTTGGAAGTTACTAATTATTTGTCCATGGAGAATATTTTGGGTGGAAAACATATTTTTTAAATAAACATCGATGTGTATACATAATTGGAAGCCTGATTTACTCATTATAACTCATCAAACCATATTTTTGGTATTAGTGAGCATAAAATGGCAATATTTTCTTTTAAATTATTTCACAAATCAGATGTTTTTCAGGCAAATTACCCACTGTTTGCAAAATAATAAAGTTTTACTGGTATATAATAATAATTATGGGAGAAAGGGGCCACTCATTCCCAATTTGTCATTATGTACAGGAAATACTTTTAGTGTAACACTCCTGGGTTTTCTGGCTCGAGTCTGGAAGGAGAAATCGGTCCATTCTCCTACTCCTTCCCTTTAGCAACTGGGCTGCCTCCAGAGAACGAGTACTGTATTCTGCTCTGCCTTAGGCCTCTGGTGACAGAAAGCCTGACCCTTTGGGAGTGTTCTGCAATTGGGGTGGAGACATTAAATTCAGGAGAATGTTAGAAACTGTTACCCAGGGCCAGATCCATGAGAAATAGAAACGGAGCCCAGCTGGGGAATGTGGTTCATGCACAGGGGCTTGAAACTTAGTGCATGGGATGTACGGGTTCGCTTTCTTTCTTGCTTCACTCAGATCCAAAGTATCAACACTCACTAGGTGAACTACTTGTAAATTGTGTAGTTGTTTTCTTAACTGTTGACTTGGGCATATGGCTGAAGGCCTTAGGCACCAGCCGCGTGGTATTTTTATTTTGGTCGATCATTGCAGTTTATGGTGGGCTCTGTCTAAAGATGAATGGCTATCTGTTTTCATGGAGTCGTTGCTAGACGTACCCGATATTTAGCATATTGTGCAGGGGCCTCAGCAAAAGTATGGATTGGTGACCTCAGCAAACAAGCAGAGTCTGTATAGCTTCAGCAAAGGCACAGTCCTTGGAGGTCTAAGTATTCAGGGTGCTCCAGCTGAATGCTAGCCACACAGAGGCCCTCGGCTGACCCCAGCTGTTCGTAGCCTAGCAAGCAAATTCTGCTCTCACCTCAGCAAAGAGGAGGGCTGTGAGTAAGCCTTGCTAAATGGTCAGGGTTTGAGGGTGTAAGTGGCTGTGGATTGATTTGGGATTACACAGATACTGGCCGTAGCACATACATGTGGGTCAGTTGAAGACCTCAGCATGGCTGAGGCCTCAGTAGAGAAGTTTTCGATAAAAGGGAAAAGAGAATCTTTCCATACACAGGCCTTTTAGTCATTGCTGGAGAGAACAATAATTGCTACTTTTACACTGCAAGGACTCTGAACTTCCTGTGAGGTTCTAGCTTTAATTAGTGAACTCAAGGTACAGCCCTAGATAGGCTGACCCCAAAATGCTTGCTAAGGAGGAAACTGAAGGGGTCAAGCTTGGATTTCCATTTCTTGCCCATGAATTTGAGACATTCTCCATAATGTGCTCTCAAGTTGGCTTTGGATTGTATATAAGGGAGGAAACTTCTCTTGGAGGCAGGTTTCCTAGGCATCAGTATTCCACAGTAAGAGGAAGTAGAAATACCTTTTCATGGCAATTTAGATACTATGTCCCTAGTTAAAATCCCCACTCAAAATTTTCAAGTAATTTCATTGTAGAATCACTTATAAACTGTATTGGACAAGGTGCCTGGCATAATTTATGTTGAGAAATGGAAGAGAGTATGGAACCCAGGCTTAGAGTGACCTTGGAAATTATTTAATTATTTAATTAATGAAGCCTATTACCCATTTCATGTCTCCTGGAAATTCTTCACTTCTCACCAATGGTTGCAGAATTATTACCAAAGGAAATACAGTTGGCATGGGGACACGGCTACGTGAAAGTGATAGCAGAACTGTCCTGAAAGACCACTGATCTCTGCCCTGAAGGGGGCAGCACCTTCAGGCTCACCAAGTGCTTAATAAACCATATCCAGTGGTTTATTAATAAAACAGAGTGTGGGATCAATGGGGAGGGAAGAAAACTGAGCTGATTGCTCCCCGTTTTCCTTTTTCCCATGTACAATGAGCCCCCTAGAATAACCCTCCTTCCACATTCACTCCTCCTCAGGGATAATACACAACTTACAAAGCAATTTCATCTATTAGGAAGTATTTTATTAATTTTTCACAACCCATGTTCAATGCATTTCTGTTATTACTTTAAAACTATCTGGGCTATCTCAACTATCAGGTATCATTAAATTATAGTCAACTGGATTTGTTAACTAGGCAAGAGTAAACTTGAACCGGAGTGTACTCTCGAAATATTTTCAGTTGTGAGGCACCATAGGTTAGTATTGATCTTGAATATTAATCAAAGACATAAGCCAATGTGCTCTTTTTAAATTTCACATTAAGTTAATCATGGCTGCTCTTGTCATTTTAGAGGTTTTGGGTGTTGAAGGTAAATGGTAACGATTATTGACATTTCTGGTATATTTCTTTACCAGTCTCAGAAAGTAACCTAAGTTAATTTTCTACAATGGGAAATGAGATTCTGGTGATGACTAAGTTGTTTTCCTGTTCAATACTTTGTTGCCATGGTACAAAAACTTCTGTTCAACAGCTTTCTATTTTTGGAATACAGGTAAATACGAAGAATCTATTTGGCTGTGTGTTTATGTGAATATCTTTAAAATATCATCCAATTCTCCTGGATGCAAAGCTAATTTTTCTTTTTTTCAGAAACTCAAATCACATTATCTCACCAATTTTAGGTCTTTTGTTCTTGATTAAACAGTCAATTCTTACCACTAAACATTGGTGATGAATGGTTAAGACCAACTCTGAGGGAAATAGTTGTAACTGACTATAATTTGGGGTTGACCATAATATTTCCTCCTTTTTTTTTCTTTCTTTATGGATGTAGAACTTTTTTTTTTGATGTAGAATTTCTAACATAAAGCAGAATCAGGTTAGTTTTAACACTGTAGTTCAAACTCATTACTGTTGACCAGTTAAAGTGTTTAAGAGTTGGGAATTTAGTAGTTTAGTCTTCAATTTCTTTGTATATCATCCATCAAGTTAAAAATTTCAAATGAACTCCTCTGGCATGCCAGAATATCAACGTATGTTCCTAGACGCTCTAGCCCTTCTTGTCTTTTGCCCGGATGAGTTCCATGATCTCGTCATTTGTCTACCTCTGCAGTCTCATTTTCCTGCAGTCATTACCTACGTCACCGAGTCCATCTTTTTAAAACTCAAAATTGCTTATGCCACTCCCTGTTTAATATTTTCCAGCAGTATTCTATCAGATGGCTAATGCCCAAAGGGCTAAATATGACAGATTAAAGTGCCTTCACAATCTTGACTCTATCTGTGTCTTTAGCTCTAGCAAAACAAAACTGCTTATAACTGCTTATAAGTTCCCCACATATACCCCGCAAATACATACTCCTATGCCCTGCTATGTTCTTTCTGCATGTGGTGTCCCAACCTCCTCTTCTTCATGTAATTACCACTTCAAGACACTGCTCAGTAATCTGCTCCTCCCTAGAGTGGATTGATCGGCCCTCCTCTGTGTTTCCATGGCAACTGGGACATACCACCGTTATAGTGTTTACCATATAATTATGAGATTCTAGACTAGGCATCTTCATCTTTTTTTAGAGGCTAAGAGCTACTAAATGAGATAATCTATGTAAAGTATTTACCATGGTACGGGGTACACAGTAAGTACATATGTATTTGTAATTATTACCATTAGTACTACTATAACAGATTCTAAGCAGCATTAGGGTAAGAACTGTTTCTTCATCTCTGAAGCCTCTGAGCTTCAGAGCTACACGTTTGGCACATGTGTAGTCATTCATAAATGTTGTATAACTAAACTATATTTGAAGCACATTTTGGTACAGTATTTCAAAAGGCTAACGTATTTATTGCAGAAAGAAGCCAGTATCTAGGAGTTCCTTCCCACAGTGTAGGGAGAGGTTCCGTAGGCTTTCTCTAAGAGAAAAAGAATATCATCTGGCCCACAATGTTCCTGCCACCACTTATTTTATCTCCAGGAAAGCGTCATTCTCATACCTTTTGAGATTCTAAGGACTCAGATCCTTCTTTCCTTCTATTAACTTCAAAGGGAAGAAGTGAGTCCGTGACATAGAATTAGAAAGAGGAGTTGCAGGGGGGTCTACGACCTGCTTAGAACTATTGCCAGTGACTGGTTTGAACAGCCCAAAGAATTAAAAGTTGTAAGAATGAGTTTTTAAACCACTCAACTAATGGTGTGAGCATCTCTGATGTCCTGCTACAACAAGCATGACTGGACACTAAGAAAAGATAACTAAAAAAACGTTGTGCATAACATGAAATTGAAAAACCATAAGAAAATGTGGTTCCAAACAAAAAGCCAAAGAACCGGGAAAACAGCCCACAAAAATCAACCCTGACAATAAGCCAATCTCTGTTTGTTATACTTGAGCAGGGGGAGGAGAAGGGTCCCCACAAATGAGAGTAGTTTACAACAGCAAGGTACAGACTACAGCACAATTCTAAATTTCTGTGGGAAAGAAAACAGGGGATGTATGCTGGGGGTGGAGTGAAAGTGTGTGAGTTTCTCGTCTTTTCTGTTGTGTTTTTTTTCTTTATAATTTTGAAATTAAAGAAAAGTAAGATATATGTGAAAATCTTACTAAATCTATACTAAATTAAAGAAATTTTTCTTTCAATTTTAAAATGAATCAACTTTGAAACATTTTTTAAGTTAGTGAAGTATAGATTAAGCTAATCTTTATCATATATATATTTGTATTATTTCTGAATTAGAATTAGAGAATTCCTTTCTCTCTCCCCCTTCCTAAAGATTTAATTTCAGTGTCCTTAGGGAACATCAACTAGGATTAGTAGTCTAGTTCTGTTATAATTTTTCCATAAGATTGATATGTAAAAGTAAGGAAGAAAGGGTATAGTTTAAAAAGTGAAAAGTAAAAGTCACTTTTTTCAATCTCATTTAAAATATCCAATTTAAAATATAGTCCTATCAATGTTCTTCAAGAAATGTATTCAGTACATGATGTAATAAAATGTCCACGAAAAGTGAAAAATCCTTAGAAGATACTACATTGAAAGTCATGAATTTTATCAGATAAGAATAAAGTGATAATCTATAAATAAATCAAAGCCAATATTGGTGATCAGTGCTTTTTGCCCTAAGGTGTGCTCTATATCAAGCCTTCGACTCTTATGTGTCTTATGGTGGGAAGGACTTTTGACATCATGGAGTCATGTTTCTATATATCTGGAGTTGGTAAAATATAACTTTATATATCAGGCTCCAAAGCTGGTATAGCTTTGATGTCCAAATTCATTTTTTTAGTGAACTTATTTTTAATTTAATTTAATATTTACCATATATTAGGATTATAAAGTATAGTTCTGCCACGAAGGAGCTCACAAAGATGACTTACACACAATACATAATTATGCTGATTTGCATACAGAAATTTAAATAGTGGGAAATTGAATAAAATCAGGTCCCATAATGGCTGACATGGAATTAAGTGTTTCTCTCTTCACTCCCCTACTTCCCCGATATCATCCCTACTGCCTTCACTTAGCATCTCCTGTTGATATCTCTTGCTTCTCTTCTAGCCCCAACCCCTATCTGTTCCCCAAGCTTCAGCCTCACCTATATATGTCTCTACCTCAACTTAAGATGTCCCAGTTTGAACACAACACCACTCTTTCCACTGGGGCCAGGTTCCCTACCTCACCGAGTTACTTGAGCCAGATCCCAGAGTGCATTCACGGCCCATCAATCACCATCTCCTGTGAATTCTATCTCCCATTCTCTCTCAAGGCCATCCAGTTTTCTCCTGCCTAGTTACCACTATCATTGCTTGTCTAGAGCACTGAAACAATGTGCCAACTTTTGAACTGTTAATCTATAGTTTCAGAACACTAAAACATCATTATATCTACAAAGAGTTGCAAGATAAATTCACTGAAGTGTATAAATTGTATGTAACATACCAGTAAAAAAGATACAATTTATAATTTTTAAATATCAAGTGTTTTTAAAAAAGCAAGACATATTTAAGAATATAGTCATATTTATTAGAGGTAAATAATATGTGATGAGCTTCATACATGATAAGCTGCTGAAAATTAGCATTCAATTAGAAAAATATTTGCATGGAGACACAAATCATGCAAAAAAGAGAAAGATAAAGATGGTTAATAAACATAGCAAAAAGATTCAACTTTCTAGTACTAGAAAAAAGGCAAAAGAGAATAACTAATGGACTAGTTACAGTTAACAAAATGAAGACATTAAAAAGAATGAGCCCAGGCACGGTTGACTCATGAAAGGCTAAACTATACATTTTTCTTGTGAATAATATAATAATATACATTAAAAACCTAACTAAATTTACATAATTTGACTTAGCAAATCTACTTCCTGGAATGTATCCTAAATAAATGTGCTGTTATATACAAAGATACATGTATAATGAGTTTCAATAAAGATTTGTTTTAAAAAGGTGCATTCAAATTTGATTGTGATTGTTTACATTTATTGATACACTTAGATTTTTTAGATTTATAGAATATGTTTATAAAGAACTGTCATTATTATAATATTATCTTCCTATTCAGGAACATAAAATTCTTCATTTATTCATGTCTTCCTTTAGTAGCAATGGATCTTACACATTTTTTTTAAAAAAAGTTTATTCCTAGATAGTTTATATTTTAGGTTGCTAAAATTCAGTAGTTGGTTTTAGTTGAATTGCTTGGATTTTCCAGGTAGATATATAATAATTTTGCTTTATTTTTTCAAAATGTTTATAACTTTTATTTCATTCTTTTATCTAGTTTTGCTTCCAAAAGGATCTTAAAACATATTAAGGAAGTATTCTTCAATTTTGGCTTTGCCAGGAATGGGCACTAAATTTTATTGAATGATTTTTCAGTATCTATGAAGATAATATGTTTTATCTCTTTTTAGCAAACTAAGATCATAAAAATACATTAATTCCAAAAATCAACTACCCCTGGTTTTCTAGCATAACCCTATTTTTTTGTGATATAATATATTCTTTCAATATTTGAATAAACGTGAAACATTTCTTCCTACGAATGCATTTAGAACTAATGCCTTTAGGGAATATTTCTTATTCTTTTAGGGGTTATAAATATAAACATTTATTTTTTAACTTCTTATATATTCTTAAGTCTCTTAACATTCTCTTTCTTCTTTAGTCAGTTTTAGACATACATATTTTCCTAGAAAATTATCTATATTACCATGCTTTAAACACTCTACCATAAATTTTTATGCTTAATATTTTCTTTATGTCTTATTTTCCAAAAAATTTTTCTGTGATTATAGTTTTATAATTAGGTTATTTGCCTTTTGTTCTCTTTTTTAAATTAGGTTTGCCAACTTATCTATTTTATTGGACTTTACAAAGAACCAGCTCTTGGATCTTTATTTAGTCTTCTTTAATAATAAAATTATTTAAAGTTTTGAATTTTCCTGAGAACAACTTCAGTCATATCCAATATATTTTGATGTGTGTTTTTATTGTTATTATTAGCTTATGACTAGAGTTTAAATTTATTCTTGGAGATAGAATTATTTAGGAGGGGCTTTTCTGAATTTTGTTGCTATTTGCTATTTGTTTTTCCTTTTGTATTGATTTGATTTAAAATTTTGTTGCACTGTACCCACAGATGTTAGCATAAAAAACAGTTTTTACTCTTTGGAATTGAATTTTGTCTAAAATGTGATCAAATTCTAAAAGTGTTCCATGGGCTTTTGAAAATATTATTTTATGTATCAAGTGCTATAAACTGAATTGTGAATTGTGTCCTCCTCAAAATTAATACATATATTGGAGCCCTAACCTCCAATGTTACGGTATTTAGAGAGGGGGCCTCAGGGACATAATTAGGTTTAGATGAAGTCATGAGAATGGATCCCTAATGATAAGATTAGTATCCTTCTAAAAAGAGATTGTGGAGAGCTTACTTTCTCCCTCTGCCCTGTGAAGACACAGCAAGCCAGGAGGAACCCTCACCAGGAATTGAATCTGCTAGTCCATTGATCTTGGAATTCCCATCCTCTAGAACTGGGGGAAAATAAATTTCTATTGATTATGCCACCCAATGTATGGTATTTTGTTATGGCAGCCAAACATACTAAGACACTCAGTGTATTAATTAGGTTTCACTGTTCTGTTATATTATAAATTATATAATTCCTATTTACATCATCTGTAAATATTAAGGGCTAGGTTATTCAATTCTCCAATTCTGAAAATCTTTTTGAAGGAAAATGAAGAATAGAGAGGCAGGAATCTAGAACATGGAAAGAAAGATTTGTAGCAAAGATGATATTAGCAACTTGCCCTTGAATTTAAGTGTGACTTGAGAATCTCTCCAGACTTGTCTGAGTCAGAAAGCTGAAATATAATTGAGTTACACAGGTGCTACTGTTAATATAGCCTGAAAGAGGCAATGGGCTGAGTAAGATCCTCAAGAATCTTGCCGATGAACAATGGGAAAGACTGCAGACGGCAGTGCCACTGGGATGTGGAAATGCGTAAGAAACTGGGGATTTTAGAATTAGTCTCAGAAGACTCAGATAGGTTCATATAGATCAGAAAAATCGAAATAAAAAAACCTATTAGAATAACAGGAAGAGAAAGAGAAATCATTAAAGATGGTTGGGCAACCATACCATTAAATGGCTGCAGGTCCAAAAAAGAAGCATGTATAATTACAGCAATACCTAACGGCAGAGTTCAGTGGACATATTGAATTAGGATTAGGTGAACAAGAGCATAGTTTTTGTTTCTCCCTCGCTCTTTCCCTTTCTTTTTCTAAAAAAAGAACTCATTAACTGGGCTAAATCATTTTTTGCTATAAAGGTGGCAAGAGCTGTAATCTTACCAACCTAATTACTTTCATGTTTTTATATCCACTTCCAACTGTTGCTTACATGTGTCCATACTGGGCCGTATCATTATTTTATATGGTAAAGAGCACATTTTTAATTGGAAGCTGGAAATATGTCTAGGGCCAAGAAAGAAATGGACTTTGTTTTTCTGGTAATCACAGAGTCTGGAAGAAAAACTTAGCTTTGGAATGGAAAAGGGAGGATGTCAAGAATAGTTATTTAAAAAATTAATGACAGGACAGGACCACACACAATGAAATAATGAAGGCTTGAAGATAATTTCATACTGCTTTAAGCTAAATCCATCTAACTGAGTGGTGCGTACCTGTGTAACTTATCTTGCTATAAGTAGTTTGTACACTGGGATTCTCTAGCACTGGAGGAAAATGAATACTTTCCAGTGGCCTACCACATGTGCCAAACTCTAGAATGGACTGTAATGGAAGGATGAATACAAGAGAAATATAGGAGAAAAGGTGTATATTAATCTCAGGGGCCATCACACAGCAGCCCAAGGAATTATGGTAATCATAAATTGTAGCTTTGTGCTTAAAAGTTCATCAGAAAGGACTAAGGACTTTGTTTAATTCACAGCTCCTTCTAATCAACCAATTAATCTATCAATCAATCTAACAAATATTTATAGCATACTTATTACATGCCAGCACTCTGCTAGGCACTGAAGAAAGACAGTGAAATAAACATGCTCCCTTTCTCCCAGAGCTGGCAGTCGAGTAGGAATACACTTATATCAAAACGTGATCAGATTATGTAATCAGAAAACGTAATTAAAATGTAGTGCAGTCAGATTTGCAGAGAAGGTACGAGGATACACCGTTGGCTATAGGTGCAATAAAGACTAGAATTCTGAGTTCTTGATTATGAGCACACTGTGATTTCTTCTGTAACAATGCTGCCTGCCACATAATATTAAATATGACCAAATTAAAATAAATTGTAATTTCAATTTAAGAATCATCATAGATTTATTTGAAAATCACCAAACCTGGACGCAGCTGGATTGACACTTCTCCTGGTGTCACCTGGGTATTAATTTCATTTTCAGTTGGTATTATCACATGCATGGATGGGTATTCTATTGAATCAACTGAGCAGCCTTTGCTTATTAAATTGGAAACAATATCACAGCGTTCACTTCTTAATCCACCTGAAATAAAATCCTGTTAAAAGAAGGAAAATCATTGATGTTTTTGAATGCATATCATCTCATCTATAACAAAAAAAATACATAGGAAATATTGCAAAGAAGCTATCTTCTAACAGAGAATAAATTATGCGATTATCCAAAATAGCTGCATGTTTCCAGTAAGAGTACTGGTAAATTTATCTTTAAAATTTAAACTTTAATTTCTAAATTTTATTTATAAAGAAAAAATGAATTATTAAAGAAGAGATTTCAACCAAGCACTTTAAATGTTGTTAACTGATCATTGTAAAATTATACCAACTTAATTCTTTCTAAATATTTTACTTTCAAAAGACTGGTCCAAAAGAAAATTTAGCCAAAACAGACCATTCAGTGGTTCCAAATGTGAGCCTCAGTTCTCAAAGAACCCAACTGGTATGTTTATTACACATTGTTATGTTTGGAGTATGGGAGTAAGTTCTTAGAATCACATGCCTAATTAAGTACTGAAAATTCATAAAAGATTAAATTGGAAATTTAATTTTCTTAGACCATAATGTTCCCCAACTTCTTGTATACACAACAGCCTATAAATAATTCATTAAACCAAGGAAGATGCTTATGATGAGGCTGGGAGATAAAAGATTGCATCTCAAAGTCTCCTGACTTTGCAATTCATTCTAAAACTTTCACTATCATTCAGTATTGGGTAGTTGATGATTATCTGGGAGCCATCCAAAAAACTTGGAACTAATGGAAAAGCTTAAAATTTAATTTATCCTGGCTGAGAAAAAAACATTGATATTTTTTATTTTTCAAGTAACCATTCTGAAAAATAAATTATGGTTTTTTTCCCTAAGAGTGGAAAATGTATTTAAAAGTATAGAAATATGTTTTACTATATATAATGTTGCCTGAATTATTTGGGATATCTGGTTACACATAAGCTGAATATTTGCTCATCAATCTTCTTGGCTGTGGCTATCCTGATCTGGCATTCGATGATTCCTCCGTCAGTTCAGATGATTCAGAGAATTGGATGTCCAATCAATTAATCACTCAGTCAAAGCATGTTGATTGAATACTTATTTAGGGACAATAGCTTGTTAGGTGCTAAGGGTATAGAATGGGGCAAGACAGATAAGAGTCCCTGTCATCAGAGTCAACAGACCATGAGTGAATTCAGTCATTAATAAGTAAATGCAATTATCGTGAGAGTCAAATTTAGGGGAAACACAGAATATCACAGGGTTAGGGAGACAAGGGGATTATCAAGTTTAAGTGGATGTGAGTGTTGAATATGAGGTCCCTCATTATGAATGGTGACATCCCTGGCCCTGGTGAGTAATTAGGTGGGATGGTGGTAGGCAATATGAAAATATTCATACAAAGACTTTAATTCCTCTCTCAGTTGAGAGCAGGGCTCAG
Organism: Lepilemur ruficaudatus; assembly: GCA_963574885.1. Lineage (NCBI taxonomy): Eukaryota > Metazoa > Chordata > Mammalia > Primates > Lepilemuridae > Lepilemur > Lepilemur ruficaudatus. Next base: position 63,721 of record CAUYRT010008583.1, on the reverse strand, counting down.
TAAACTAGGGTCAGCGAGACAAATGAAGCCCACAGCCTGTTTTTGTATGGTTTGAGTGCAAAAAAAAAAAAAAAGAAAATGCTTTTTACATTTTAAAAGGGCTGTAAAACAATAAAAGAATGAGCAATAGAGACAGTGTGTGGCCCATAAAAACTATGTGGGCCACATACTTTTCAGTGCTGATCCTGAATTAGACACTTGTAATATAAATATAATCAAGAGACCAAAGAGAATATACTCTTCTTTCCAAGCAGAATTTCTAGGTGTCATTTGGTAAATGACTTCATGGAAACAGAAAAATTAAATTTGCTTTGCAATTGGCCATACATGTAGATTTTTAGCCTTAGGATTAAAACAGTCAAAGCCTTAACTTCCTGTCTACTGATGAAACTTGGAGGTATTGAGTGAGAGATTTAATTTATAAACAAGTTGGAGTTCCTCAGAGAAAGGTGGCAGGTAAACTGCTATTGTATGTGTTACATTCCTCCAGAAAGCGTAAGGCTAGATGGAGGGTCCCGCTTCTCCCAAGCGTGGGGAATACGGACAGTGCAGAAGGCTGGTACATGTTTGCTTGTTCATGACTCACATGACATGCCACAGACAAAGGGCACATGCAAGACTTCCAGTCATGAAAAGGAAATAAAGTACAAATAGCTCTCCTTTTTCTTTTCAGCCAGGGAGTCTGTTATTTGTGTTTACAGACGGAGAAGGAGGGAGTGTGGTTGATTCACTGTAACTAGACATCAAGCTATGCCATTCGACCACTGAATGTCAAATTGTTTTGCTGAAATCAACAATATAATCTCAATTATTTTGCAATGTCTGAGTCAGCAGGGCTGTTTTTACTCCATTATGAAAACTTAGTTGGAAGAGCATTGCCAATTTGCCAATTAGGTTTGAAAACGGAAGAAAAGATCATGGCATCAAAATAAAGAATGGAACGCCGTTCCTGCCCGTTGTGGCCTACTTTCCACTTTGTATAAAAGAAAAGCAATTTGAAACCACACCCTTTTAATTTTTGGAATTTTGTGTCATTTGATTTCCTGCTAATCCTCATATTTTACTTTTTCTACAAGATAACACAAGCAAAATCCTACTCCAACTTTCTGCTTCTAAAATCCGTTTGAGAATGAAAAGCCCAAAGTGAAGTTACTCTGGCTGGCTTTTCATCAGTTGTTACTTTCATCCATTCAGTGTAACGTTCTGGGCGTATAAATACGAAAAGCTTTTTTCTCCTACTCATGTCTGAGTCTTTTTGACTTCCAAACACAGTGACCTGCAGAGAAATGAAAGCATTCTGTCATCTTCCTTTTGGCAGTGAATGCCCATCATACCATATTTTAGTATAATTGTGCTCCAAGGCTGCCCTCTGAACTCTGGCTAAGCCATGACACCCTGTGTCAGACATTGATTCAGGTGGGAGAGGAAGAGAATTCTTCAAAACTTATCAAGTATTTCATAGATGTTAAAAAGAAACATGAGGCATTAAACTAGGTAATACTGATGAGATCCTTTCTATCCTAATTATTTTCCAATTACTTTTATGTAGCATGGAGGCAAAGAGAAGGCAAAGTACATGGCATGGCTGATTAATGTGCTATATAAGAATGCAAGAAAATTGAGTCTATTCTGTCTAAACTTTCTTGTGACCTTTTACTTTTGACTAGTTTTGAAGATTATATAAACCGCATTTATTTTGTTACCATTTATCTGTTCTAATCATGAGCAGAAAAAAAAATCTGCCTTTTCCTTTCCTCTCCCTCCAGCCTCGCTGGTTGAGAAATCGTTGATATCAGTTGCATCTATGCCTACATGGTGGGTGATTTTCCAAAATTAAATAATACATTCTTCCTCTCGATGATGTTGGGTCAGTCTGTAGGGCATGGACAGCTCCTTCTGTTAGTGATGTGAGTGGTGGCTGAGTCCTAACACTGGTTGCTTCCCTGAGGTTGTGTTAATAACACAAGCGATTCTCTTAGTTTCCTAACCCAGGATGAGTTGCTCCAGAGCCTCATCAAAGTTCTGTATAGTCACAACTTGCATTTCTTAAGCAATGCCTACGTGCCCAATGCTTCCCACATTGCTTCATTTCACCTTCCCAACAGTGCGAGGCAGTTACAATTACTATTTCCATTTTAGACGTATGGAAAACTGAAGAGCAGAGTGATTAGGTAACGTGTTCAAGTTTATCCCATTAGAAACCAGTAGAACTGGGATTTGAATCCAGCTCATTCTCTCTTCAGAGCCTATTCACTTTCAATATGTAAAATGGACTACACTGCACTACATAGAGTATTTTGGGACATTAACAGCCAAGTAAGTGTCTGTTTTCCCTGAGAGCCCATCTGAAGGATGTGGCCAACAGTGGACATAGGTTTGCCTCCTCCCTTCCAGCAGCTGCCTCTTGTCCCCTTGGCTTACCTCCTTCCAACTGACCATCCATTCCTCTAAAAACTCAAAATCCCTCCTTGTGTGGCAGCACTGGCAGTTATTTCCAGGGCTGTGACTCTTAGATTTTTCGGTGCCAGTTAGACATGTGAGATGAAGAAGGGGTCCTTCTGGAACCTGACTTTCTATGGCTAGCATGTTACATTTGGCTGACAACTGGGCTTCTGAACCGTCTTTTAAAGGTTCTTTCAAACTACCCTCACTAAAGGACTCAGCACCTGATGGAAGGTTGACACAAACTTCAGGGCTCTAAGGATTTTCCTTAGTGATGCAATAAAAATCTAAAATGGAGTACTGGTTTAGGGTCAGGAAATATCAAGCCATGAAACATCCTTGACAGAGAAAAACCTAGAAGTAAATTCCAAATTCAAGGTTTTAAAGATGAGGAAAGGAAGACTCAGAGAATAGAGTGAATTCTGTATGGTCATTTGGCTCATAGGAAGGGATGGGATTGGACCCAGAAAATTTGGAATTGTCCTGTCTATGGCATTGCCTGGTTCCACAGGTTCTGCCGAAGCAGTTCCTAGTTCATGAATGACATCTGGTTTTCTCACTGGTGTAGTACATCTGGAAAGCCTCCCAGCTGTCGGTGAGAGAGGCTTACTTTGAGACACGGTTACCCCTTCCCTGCCTCTATCCTGACTTGCTTCTTATAAGAAAATATTGCTACTTTTCAACTTTCTTTTTTCTCTTGGGGGATGCATCAGGGCAAGCAGTAACAATAGTTGGAAAGAAGATGGTAGGTTAAATCAGAGAGATAAAGGCTAGATATTGGTCATGTCAAGCAAAAAGCTAGTAAAGATCTACTTGTTACAATTCCCAGGAGCTATATGAGTAAATGTAAAATTACCTGGGCAATCTCAGAAAAGAAGAAACCCCAAATTAGCAGATGGTTTCTTCAGTGCAGTTTACTATACACAGTAATTCTAACTGCAGATGCAAAAGATAAAAACTCATGAAACAACTTTGGAACCGAGAAAGAAGGAATGCATAATTGTTTTACTAGAGAACTTTGTTATTAGAATTTCTTTCTCTTGCTAGGAAGAAACCGACGTATTTGGAACAATGAATATTTTCTGAATTATTCTTCATTCCATGTAATTTGAATGGACACAATATCTCATGAACAGGGCCACATGTCCCAAAGAAATGCACCACATTTTCCATTAAGTAACCAAGGAATTGACGTACAATGCTATGAAATGGAGTATATAGCTAACCTTCAAGTATTTCAAATAAATACAAAGAAATTAGTTTGCTTTTCTTTAATAAGCAAGCACAAGATAATGATTCAACTTGGATGTACAACCTAATGCCTCAAGCTGGAGCAAGAATTTCACACCAAAGCCTACTGAACTATCAAAAGTTACTATCTGTGTTTGCCAATTCTCTCTATAGAACAGATGGAAATCATAAAATGGTTTGCACTTCATTTCAAAATTACCATAATTTTCCTAATAAAAAGGTTATACTCTATTTTATATTCAGCCAGATATGCTGTTTCCAAGCATAAAACCAAATAAAATTTTCCTTATGCTCAGCAGTATCTTTCTTTTTCCTGATGCACCTTCAAGGCACAGAATAGTAGGACAGTGAAATCATGCTGGATGGAAATTTCAACTATGAGGAACAGAAAAAAAGAAAGGCACACCTCTTGAGCACACCATCCACACTCTGGACCCAGCGCAAGGCACTTGGAGCACGACGCTGCGTTTGAAGACGCACATCTATTGTCTTCTGTAAACGGAGGATAAAACGAGGTGTTATGGTTTGCTCTCATATAAGATAAGTGTACACAATTCTAGAACAAAATGTATTTTGAAACCTGAAACAAAATGACCTTTTGTTTTACAAACCTGACATCAAAAAATTTTAATTTCTTTGGGAAAGTTAACCTGCTCATTGCAATTAATAGATATGTGGATAGTTATCATTTAGTTTTATAAGTTTGGGAGAAAAGAAAGTGATTAAAATGTGATTTTGGTCAGATTTGGGGATTTGGCTTGAATTCTACTGCAATAATAAAGGAACTTCCAAATTTTTTGATGTGTTGAAGTTTCACTGTATTTCATATTCTCTGAACAGAGTAGGTGCATTTTGTTCTGGAGTTTTTCCTGTAAAAAGTATCATATGTAGACATCAGTCTTTACATGTAAATCCATGTTGAGTCATAGCAAATATTTTAAGAAATAATCTTGGTGGATACATTAAGTAATTAACTTGGGAATTCTAATTGTGTTAATATTGATTATTTTGGCTTAAAGAATACCAGAACCAGACATAACGGCTTGGTTCAGTATTTTAGAAGTACTTAAGTGGAATGAGCTGTTTTAGTTAACTCGATTTAATTTCTCAGGCTGGATCACTTTAAGATCATGACCAATCCACTTTTCTATACATTCCTGCACATGGCTGTAATATTTTGATAACATAGTTGTGCCTGAAATTTATTTACTTTTATCCCTCTATTAACTGCTTAAATAATTAAAATTATTATAGACTGAAATACGAAATATAATACAGAATGAGTCATATATCATTTTATCATGATATTTTAGTGGAGCAATCACATATTTCATGTAGTCTATCTTTTACTATGAGAGATCCTTAGTACAGTGTACATCGCAGTGTGATTCTATCCATGTCATTCATGGGCACACGGTAAAATGGTAGAGATCCTAGATGTAGGTAGGTACTGCACAGTCCAGGAGAGGAGAGAATTACATAAGCAAACAATACAACACAGTATAACAAGCACAAGAGAGAGATTTCACCAAACTGCTAGGGCAACACAGGGAAGGGGCTTCTCCCTCTGCTTTGGAGGGCTGGGCAGGGGTGGGGGAAGAGGGCATATTTAAGGATGGCTCCCTAGAGGCAGTGATATCTGGTATCCCTCTTTGCCATCTCATATTGCTTTTTTAACCTGTGTTTGTAGCTTTTAAAAAAATGTAATAAATATGAAAGAAGAGCGTGTGTGCATATGCACCATCACACATGGACATGGTAGTTTTAAAGGGGTAGAGACCACAAAATCTGTAGCTGCCCCATTCCAACTGGCTTCTTTTCCTTCTCTCTCTCAACTTTGCTCAACATTCTGGAAATACAGGGTCAAAACAGCCTTACCTGGAGGTGGTGGGAAGAGAGAGGGAGGCAATGGGAGAAGAGAGAGAGAGGAACTACAGGGGAGTAGGCACAGCAGAGAGGTCTAAATGTGGTGGCAGTGACACTCTTCTTTGTTCTTCCCCAGACATGCAAGGAGTTAAACAGAAAACATCCTTCCCTATCACCCCTAATGTACTATTAACATTAGCTCCTCTCTGTATCCCTTTCTACCATTGTCCTTGACTTTATATCGACTTTTTATATACATTATCCAAAGTGTCTTCACTAATCTTTCCAAAGATTAGAATTCAAAGAATTAAAAATAACTCTAATAATGCTCTAATAACTCTAATAATGCTCTAGAATTCAAAGAATTAAAAATAACTCTAATGTTTTAGGCTCCCTTTACCACCACCTTCGTCACCCAAGTACAAAGACTCCCTAGTCTAAAAATCTTCCATCTGGCTTAGCCTGCAAAACTCTAAAACCTGCTTACTCCTCAAATGATCAAAAAAGTGAACATTTAGTTCATTTTTAGTTTTGTTCCCAGAAAGAAAACCAATTTAGGTCTGTAAGTCAAGGACACTTGCAAACTGTTATGGTCTGAATGTGTTTCTCAAAATGCACATATGGAATCTTAATCATCAGTGCCATAGTATCACTGCTAAGAGGTGTGCCCTTTAGGAGGTGGTTAGGTCCTGAGGGTCCATTCTCCTCTGAATGGGATTAAGGGGCTTATAAAATTAAGAGGGTCCACACCTTCTGGCCCTTTTCATCCTTCTACTCCTTTGTCATGTGAGGACACAGCAAGAAGACCCTCACAAGACACCAAATGCTAGCATCTTAATCTCGGACTTCCTCGGCCTTCAGAACTTTAAGAAATAAATTTCTGTTGTTTACAAATTGCCCAGTCTCTTGTATTTCATCATAGCAGTTGTATGGACTAAGACACAGACTTTATTTGACCTTCAGCAACTCTTAGCCTTGAGCCAACTCAAGCAAACATGGAATTAAGTCTATTTCAGTTCAGATTTGATCGAGCCTTTCACTCAACAGGTGAGCCTTTTGCATTGGCCATTAAGACCGTAGTCTCCTGGCAGGGAAGCTGCAGCGCCTAGGACTCCGGTCTTTGTTTCTAATACTTGTCTGACTCTGTCCTAAGTTAACCCAGATTCAAACTCAGGTCAGACTCCTACTTCCACAGCATATGTGGTAAATAACAATTCACAAGCAAAAATCTGTTTTCTTTGTATCCTGATTCTTTTCTTTAAAACGTTCTAGTGCCAACCTCTGTTCTTAGACTTCAGACACCTAATGATGATGACGGAGAGGGAGAGAGACTTGAGTCCTGTCAATACTTGCCAGATTCCAGGGCTGACATTTCTCAGAGTCTATGTAACTACAGGAAAAAAGATCCTATAAATGGATCTGGAGGAGTTGGACCTTACGGTTTCACAGAACTGGAGGAAGGCCATAAATTGAGCTGCATGGGAACAGTGTCAAACATTATTTCTGGAGAGTATCATGGTTACACTTTAGAGAAGACATGCCAGATACACTTTGGCATGCAATATTTTAAGGATTTTCTTTCTAATTTAAAAAGGTGTAAGTAAATTACTTAACATGCAATTATCAATTATAGAAATTCTTTCCAGTGAATAGTCCAATTATTACGAGTGTTATTAATCAGTGTGCGCTAAGAATTTTCTCTCTCACACATACACACACACAATCTCACATAGCCTGTGAAAGCAGAAATCTTCTCCATGCTGCGTATACATCAACACATGACTGCTGTTTACAGACACTGGCAGTTTCTCATCAGCCTCCGGGTTTTCTCAGTTCATCCGCCCTCCCACCCCTAACGCAATATCACAAGAAGGCTACTTTCCAGCGGTGGTTTCCTAGCAGCCCTCTGCACTGCACTGTCATGTCCTCAGAGGGTGTGCCTGCGTGGTTCTTCTTTCTACTCTATCACTGTGGTTGCTGTTTATTCAGCTATTTGTCTAGTGATGTTGTACTAAGCACCTTATACTTTATATTCTAGCATTGCATTTTTATTAAGGATAAATTTTTACTGATCCTAATGGAAATTCTTAAGCCCATGGAAGCAGCATAACATTTAAAATCACAGAGCCTCAGGTTGTCCTTTTGTGTCCATTTGTTACAACCCTCAGTGCCTCATGAAACATGTCATTAAAAATTGTGCTGCCTTGCCGGGTTTGGTGGCTCACGTCTGTAATCCTAGCACTTTGGGGGGCCAAGGCAGGATGATTGCTTGAGGCCAGGAGTTGGAGACCAGCCTGAGCAAGACTGAGACTGAGAAGGCTCTAAAAAAAAAAAAAAAAAAATAGAAAAATTAGCCAGGCATGGTGGCACGTGCCTGTAGTCCCAGCTACTCAGGAGGATCACTTGAGCCCAGGAGCTTGAGGTTGCAGTGAGCTATGATGATGCCACTGCACTCTAGGTCTGGTGACAGAGCTAAGATCCTGTTTCCAACCCCCCTCCCCCCAAAAAAGAAAAAATTGTGCTGCCTTGACAGAAATGGGTAAAGGATTTAATAGCATATTGCCAATAAGTGCATACACTCTAAGTAATTCTATTCTTTGATCTATGAGCATGTACTGCAATTCTTAGTTTTTCTCATTCTGTTACAACTGAAGGTTAACAAATGTGATGAGGTAGCACTGCTAAATGGTTACTGGGAAGAAACTTTCAACCTTCCATAGTGCTGCTACTTACCAGCCATGTGCCCTTAGGCTAGTTATTGACACTTAAACTCCCTAAGTTTCCTCTACTGTAACACAGTGCTAACTATACTCATATCAAATTGTTGATATGAGAATGACATGAGGCAAAGCATGACAATCACAGTGTTCAGAGGATAGTAGGCATTCAATAAAGGAACTGTCGTAATGCTATTGTTAATATTACAACAAATTATATGTGTATAATACACACGTGTATATATGGATACATACATATGTGTGTGTAAGTATATGTATGTTGTTCTAGGTTCAACAAAAGAAAGCAAGATGTTGTGTGCCTTTAAATATGTTTTAAATACAATTTTCTGTCTTTGAAATGAAAGTCCCTTGGGTCATAGAGACAAAGTTTTAAAAATATAGCTCATACATACAAATAGCAGTTAAATAAAAAGTCACAGCATTTATTTTAATTGTTTAAAAATAATTCTTAAAAGCCAATTAAGTTTAACATACATCAGTCCAAAAATCTATCACAAATATAATTTTGGCATCACTATGAATTGAATTACTGAAAATCTTAGAATACCTTCCTTTTATTCACACTTTGAACATTGACTTAAGCTGAACATTTTTTAAAAATTATTTCCCAGAATTACATGTTTATGACACATGTGAAATGACCTCTGTAACTATCTGTCAGAAAGTATAATAAATATCCATCATCAACAGGATAGAATACACAAAAGTCAGGAAACTACATATTCATGACACCTGCTTAGGTATTCTTTGTTTTAGATGATGCCATTTATTCATATTATTTTGAAAATATTTAGTCCATAGAAGTAAGCAGGGGAAGAAAATGGACCAACAAAGGTCCCTCCCACCCAAACTAAAAAGGGCAACAGAAATTTCAATTTTTAGATTGGGATCTTTCCAGGAGCCAAGTGATTAGATCATTGAAAGTTGTCAGGAAATTTCTAGTTTATTTCTGCTGTGAAGTCTATACAACAAAATCTAAACAAAATTTAAAGTATGCCCATAGTAACTGAAAGAGGGAATAAATAAAACTGATGAAGATGATAGTCCTTGATATTCAGAATCAATTATTCTAGAGTTTCCCATTAACTCCTAAATACAGTGATTTGTGAGCAATGCATTTTTTCCAGGCAGTATCCCTTTGCTAATTGCATTTACTGTCCAAATTAAATTAAAATTTAATAATTGTATAAAGCTACTTCCTTTGGAAAGAAAAAACCAAAGTAAACACTGTTCTAAATGAATACATGTTCTAGTTTGATAACAGTCAAAACCAGATAAATTGAGCACACTTAAGAGTAAAGCGTAGAGTACAACTTTGGGGTTTCCTTGTTGTAGATATATATACACATAGTCATGTAAATGTTACGGGTACCTTCAAAATGTATCATCTGATTGTCGAAGCTCTCTTTTACACGGAAATGTAATATATGTTATTATTTGATATAAAATTAAAACAAAAAAATTAGTCTTCTAATCACTTGCCATTGCCTATTTATTCCAAGTTGTGAAGTTTCCTTAAGGCCCCTCCAAAAATAAAGGGAGAGAGTAGGTGGGTAGGCCTACTTCTTTGAAAATCAGGTGCAGGAAACAAAATAAAAGTCAGTTAAATATTAAAAGAGATTAAGTAAAGGTCCTGGGGGAAAAGGAGGAAGCATGGGAACCTCTTTGAAAAAGGTGGATCTGAGTAGGGCAGCTCTGAAGAGGTAGAGGAGATATATTACCAGGAAGTGCCTGAGATGGTATCTCGAAACAGGGGGAGCAAGGAAATAGCACATTCAACTACTTCTATTCCTCTTTGTCCCCTAGGTTTATCCTTGAACTTCATCTATACATAATAGCAAACTACATTATCTATTAGTATTTTTCATTTTCTATTTCATTTAGTATTCAAAATGTATAGAACATAATTTTACTGTTGAAATAGACAAGCAGATATAACTAATACAATTATAATACATTTGTGGCAAAAACTTTAGCTAGTAAAATAATTTCTATGCAACAATTGCTTACGTTAACTGTGCTCATACAGTGTTTGTTGGAAAATTCACTTTAAATATTAGTAGTTTGCTCCTATATTATGCATTCAGAAAAGGCTACTCTCTAGTGGTATCACCCAGCCTAGATTGGCAAATCCCTCTCCTTTGCCTCTAACATGACGTTTAATTTGTTAAAAACTTGTAGCAAATAAGCATTTAGCCCATGGAAATGAAAATGAGTATCTTTACGGGGAAAATCATTTTGTCTAAATAAGTTTGCTTCTATTTTCACTTGAAAAAACATACAATACTTATGCTTAGTAAAAAACAGTTTGGATTCCTTTCCTTCTTGCCTTCTCTGCTAACTGTTCCAGTAACTAGGTGTGATGATTTGAAGGGGTATTTGGAAGAAAAGGAGGTAGCATAATAATATCTGATTTTTATATAGTAGCTCAAGAGAAAGTCCAGGGAATGAGGATATTATAAGAAAAAATAATTGTCTTAATTCCCCCAAGGAAGACCCCGGGATAGAGATTCTTAGCAAGGGATTTACTGAGAAAGGAAGTGAGGTAAGAAGGTCAGGAGAGGGCCAGGCACTCAGCAAAAGATATTGGTACAATTGAAATCTGGCCTCAGTTTGATTTCACCCATACCGCTGAGCACAAATGACACCACAAAGGTGTCCAACCTTGAGACAAGGGGGTCTGTCTTTTATACTCTGTATCAGACAGTTATTGGCTGCAGATAACCCTGGGGTGGGGGTTGGAGTGGGCTGATCTCCCAGGCATCTCTGTGGCTCCTTTTGGTGGAGGGCAATTCTTCCCAGAAGGCAGCAACTGTGAGCTATTAACAACCGGAACTCAGAGCAGCTGGCAGTAGGTGCACTATAAACAGAGTCTGGGTGGGGCACCAGAGATGTCTACTACAGTAATCTCCCCCGGAAGGTGATACATAATTGGAGAAGAAATTGTACAGAAGTTGCCAATTGTCTGACTGTTCTTTCCTAACAGAATCCTAGATTAGCTGAAGTTGGCATTGAGAGGAACGCAAGTGCCGTAATCCCCAGCCTCTTCTGCAGTGATCATGGACTTGCGACTAGTTCCGATGATACGGATGCAGGAAGAACTTGCTGAATGGGGCTTCTGTGAGAGTTTCCCAGAAAAGGGGGCATCTTGCCCTATGCCCATCCTGATCCATTCTGCCTGGTACACGGATGTGACGTCTAGACTTGCAAGAACCTTAATCAGATTTGAGGGAACCCGTCTCACGGAAGCCAAGGCTGAGATGGCGGGGGCCCAGGCTTGTCACAGTACTCTGGAGGCACTGTACCTGTCCCAGGTTGACTCTCAGAATTCCATCTGATGTAAGAGGAAATTTTACCCTAATCTTACTTAATCCACTTGTTTTAAAGATCCTCTTACTAGCAGATAAGCACGATTCCTAACTGATAAATTTTTATCTGAGTTTTGAAAGATAAAGTAATAAGAGTCTTTAACAGAATAAATGTAAATGTTTTAAAAAAATTCTGAAGCATAAAATTACTTTATGTGAAGTAGACCATCCACACATCATGTGTTGTGTGTTTGTTTTTCCTTGGAAGAGTAAGAATTCTAAACTATCAGTTCCTGGAGGACAGATGTTTAAAGAAAATCATTTTCCTCACATACCCAACATATGAGCCTGGTACTTGGTACACATAAGTATATAATGAATAAATAGTATTCTAAGTAGAAGTTCATTCAGCAATTTAATTCTTGAGTTTTCATAGCTCTTGACTACTTACATTTTTAAATAATATTTATTTCCAAAACCTATCTGCTGCAAAAGCAATAACTATGTTTGCTCAATGATACGTATCTGGATGACTTCGTCTGGATGTTTCCAAATGTGAGAAAACAAGCATACCTAGCATAACAATCTTTATTTTTGCATTTGGTCTTCTTATATTGTATAGTTCTGCTGATTTATTATAAAGTAAGTCTGTTTCTTTCTAAAGAACTTTGAAGATATGATGAAATAATACTGAACTGAAATAGCACTTTTTAATGGTACTATCATCAGATAGAAAACCACCAAATTCATTTATTTTTCCTTATTGCTCAGATCTAAGCAAAATTTCAAGTCATCAACTGTTCCTTGCCTTTCTAAAATTGAGTAATTCCTCACTAAGCAGAACTTCCTTATAATTCCAGTGTTATAAAATAGCCCTAACATCTCTGCTCCTCATGAGCTAGGTTTTTTAGGCTTTCATTATTATGTATGTAACCTTTACGTTTCAGAGAAAAATTTCAAGTGAATAAGGCATGTGATTACAATAAGGTTTTATGCTAGTGTAAAGATTTTTGGAGAGCAAAATGGGAAAAAAAAAAAAAGCCAATTGCAACTTTGGGCAGGTTAAGAAATGCTAGGGCAATGCTACACATTCCATTTGTCTGCCCTGCCCTGTTTGGGGCAATCCCAACATGAGTCAGAGCTTAAAGTGGACAGGGATGGCATAAGTCAAAATTCTAGTTTATGATGGCATTTACAAGAAGAACCACTGTGAAGTCACTGATGACCCTCATTTGTGTTGAAATGGGCCATCACAAGAAGCCTGGTCACATGGGATCATATCAGAACTTTTCACTATGATTCATTTACACACATCACAATCACCTTTTGAGTTGAGAAGGCTCTGATTGCAACACACATTGGGTGACTCTATGATTTATGATCGACACTGGGATACTTTTTAACTTAATAGGGGTGCTATTAAATACGTGGGTGCAACAGGTATATACTGGAATTTCTGAGGCAAGCTGAAGCCTGAGGTCACCCTAAATGCAAATTATTTTGGTAGTATTGAATGAGAAATTAAAACAATAAACAAGGCAATCCACACTGAGGTTACCGTAAATGGGAACAGAGAAAGAGAACACCACCAATTAAAGATGAAGGATTTTCTCTGCATAAAGGTAGACCTGAAGCTGGTTTTGAAGGATAAGAAAACGGCAGATATTTGGTTGATAGCTATGGGATTATTTTTAGATTATATCCTATGTACCTCTGGGCATATATTATTCGATGTGGGAAAGTGAGCATAAGGCGTATTTGTCACGTGCATTTGGTTCAATGTTGCAGCTGCTCGTTTACCTGAGCACATCGGTTTGTCTTCTGACACTCACCTGGTGGAGTCTGGGAGTGAGAGGAACTCGAGCAGAAAGGTGGGGGTCAAAACCACAGCATCTCTCAGCACAGCTTTCCTACTTCAGACTCGGAACTTCAGAAAGGATCAAAACCTCAAGATTCAAGGAGGCTCCTGAGGCCCCTCAGAGGCAAATCCTAGTTAAAGCTGCATTTGTCTAACTTGGAAATGCAATATTAGTCATGTGCTTTGTGTCCTGTTTTCACTGGAACTTTTCCATACATTCCAACCGTCCTGCTTATGAAGCACACTCCCTTTCTATAAAAGCCAAAATATTCACCGGTTTCCCACTCTATTCCTCTAAATAATGTTTTCAATGTAATACACAACACACTGGAGTTCCAGGGGCTCTTCCTATATTCCTTTCCAACTCTTGGCAGGTATGGACTTCCTTTCTCCCACTTAAAAAAAAGCACACTGTTATTCATGTCAAAAGTTTAAATGCCATGGTTAATGAGGTTTAAAAAATGCTCTAGGATCGTAGGAATGTATTTTCTACGTGGTGCCTTTTAAACCTAAAATCACATTGCAGGTGTGTACTTGATTAGAGCATCAAACCAACATGCTATAGCATAAAAATAAATTTAGTTCCAAGTAAAAAGAGTACTGATAAGTCAAAACTCAAAGTGAATTTTAGTTCAGTTAGAATTTGGTTTTCCTGTAATTATGTTTGAAAATTTTAAAATGTATTTATACCTTTTGATTCTGCCACTTGATAATCTATATACGAGGGCTGTACAGAAAGTATCCAGCCATGGATACAATGGATACATGGATACAATGGCTGGATACTTTCCGGACAGCCCTCATATACCATATGATAAACTTAGGGAAAATAAAAATAGCAAATATTTATTAAGTGATACTCTGTATTGATCTTTTATACCAAGTGTTTTTTGTGCATTATCTCATTGAAACTTTACAAAAATCTCATGAGGAAAGTACCGCTATGCCCATTTTACAGATGGAAAACTAAAGTTTAGAGAGGCTTAGTCTCATCCCAAAGTCACACAGCAGGTAAATACAGAGACCAGTGTTAAGTCTAGATCTGCCCACAGAGACTTTTCACATAAACACTGTTCTAGATGGAAAGGAGAATAACATTAAAAAGACAATTATTTCAAAGTATGACTGAAAACTCCTTGCTAATTGGTAATATTATTAGCCCTTAAGTGATGACTCAAAAGTAATTCCCATGTAGCTCAAGATAATTCTTTAATATAAGTAAGGATGTCATTAATTTTTGCTATCATCGGTGCTAAGTAATCTCATTTTCCCACTCTAAAGAGGAGACTGTTAGATTCTCCCCAGTAAAATTATTTCTTACCCTCTGAGTCAAAGATCTCTCTAATACTTCTGTGCCCTTTTCATAATTCATTTTATTTCTATGCCCAGGGAAACTCTGAGTTTTCGCAAGAAAGCCCCAGCCTGAACACCTCACTGAGCGCATGCATCAGATTGGCTGGCACTTGTTCAGCACAGAGGAGAGCTGCTCCTTTTACAACTGTGTTTCCCCAGCCTCTTGCCAGGGGACAGCTCTGAGCTGCATGCTAATTAGGCAGTAGCACACGAAATGGTCTTCGCAGTTGCTGTTTCCGTTTGTGAATTTCCAGTTCTGGCCTGGAAGCCAAATCTGGAACAGGAAAGAAGGCAACTTGTTCTTGTCCTAACCGTTGCCTATTCTCTGACCTTGACTTCATAAATTAACTTTGCTAAAGCTTGGCTTCCTTGCTGATGAGGTAGGGAAAATGCTCCCCCTCCTTCTGTGCTATGTTCATCCACTGAGCTGTGACATTTTTTTAAGTAGAGCACAAGTTAAAATGACATGACCGGCAGAGAACATTTGCTTTATAGCATGTACAATTCTACCAGTTTATGGGGCTGTTTTAAGATATAATTTATAATATGAAAGATTTATTTTCAAAGGTCACCCAAATCCCTATACACAACAGTTGCCTGTAAGGCAGAATGATTATTCACTGTTTTATGTTTTAATGTTGTCAGCAAAGAGGCACAAGCAAACTTCTGGGAGGATGGAAGGGTTCAGTATGTTGACTGCAGCAGAATGTGGTTTCACAGGTCTATGTGTCTGTAAAAATCCATCCATTAACACTTTAAAGTGATGCAGTTTATTGATGTAATTATATCAATAAAGTTTACTTAAAATTAGCATTGTCGATTAACTTAAAAGGAGTATAATTTGTTCAAGGATAGTCAGTGCACAGTGAAAAAACACATTTCTTACCTGCCAGTCTATAGGAAAACATTAGACTACGTTATCTGTTTTTTAGAAAGTAAACCAGTGACAACTTATGTAAATAGTTGCACTTACAGATCAGTTAGTGGTTAATTAAAGTTGTTTATTGCTACAAGTATTTGATTTACATATCTTTTCCTATTCAGATTAATAGGGAAATTATTTTCTTGCTCCTTCCTATGGATTGAGCTCAGTCATGAGACAATAAAAATATTTTCAAATTCAAAATTTATTTTTTATATTCTATTTAGACTTTCTTACCAACTCTCAGCAGTATAAGAAACTCAACAGAGTAGGTAGTGATACCAAAGTAAGATTAGGTTATTAGTAGTATTATTATCACTAATAATACTAATATAATTTGAACTATACATCAATATTATGTTTTATATTCTATTCTCTATAGTAAATTCTCCTCTATTCTCAATGCCAAAGATGATTCTAAATACTTGTATCTTTTCTAAAATTCATTTTATTTCAGGGCTTAGGCAAAAGGAAATTCTGGATTATAATCAAAAAAATTTTAACCTAACTATATCTTATTAGATAGATATTTAATCTTCCACAATACTTTAATTATCTTAAAAATTTCCAAGTACTATTATATTTGGTCAGTTTAATTTCATTGGCATTGACTCCTTTTTTTTTTCATACCAGAGGTGGTAAATTCAGGAAATTTAATATTGATACTATATTATGTTATGAACTATAGCTCATATTTTCCTATGAAATTCTTGTTCCATATTCTCCAGACTTCCCACAATGGTCCATCTGCTGTTTCCCCTTCATCAAAACTCAGCTTTATCCAGAGTGCATCATTCCTCGGGGAAATGTTCAAACAGGGCTTTGACATTCTCCTTGCTCTCACTGGCTACTTGCAGGATTCTCCCTCACTCTCATTTTCAAACACTTATCAACTTTTATTCTTTCACAGTTAACAGTTCTTATTTAATATGCCCTCTCTATCTTTGTTATCTTCAGATACTTTTCCAAATTTTTTCATGCATTCATTACCTTGCTCACGGTTTTTCTGCCTTACCCAAACCACCCCACACCTCAATGCCTCCACCATGGACAGAGCCATTAGGACTCCCCGGGGCCAGAGACTGTGGCAGGGAATCCTCATGCACTATAGGGGCCACTGGATCATATCACAGAATCATGAAAGAGTTTGTACGCCCGAAAGAACAAACAGAAGCAGAATAAGTGACAAATTCAAGGAGAGCCAGAAGATGGGACAGAAGGTAGGCTACTGATTCAAGAACTCTAAAACATGGAGTTGACAGTAAATAGAAGTCAGGCACAAATGGGGTGATGCATCCTAAGCAAGAGCTTATATCTCAGTATTTGAAGATGCTTATGGACATTATCATGAGCCTGTTAAGGACTGAATCCCCTCGAAGTTTCTTTCTCACCTCACGTAGCCCCCAGACCCCACTTTTATTCATCTCTTGTTGACTTTCCATTATATATTTTTTCACATTCGCTATTCTAATTCTTTCTCCCTAAATCCCTAAGCACTTCTACCAAGTCCTCCCACTTAAGATATCACCCTAACTTTATATTACCAAGACTATCGAAATAATGTTCCTTCTTTTCAAAATTGTCTTGGTTCTTTTTTCAGAAAAAGAAGAGTTTTCCTTGCCAAGATCGTTTCCTCTACCTCTCTAGTGAACTGCTCACTCAAAGGCACACAATAATTTCCTAGGTACATTTAGCAACAGTTAAATGTCCTCTGCTTTTTAACAGTGAGTGTACACTATTCTTCCATTCTCAAACTACTCCTCTTGTTATGTCTTAGGTTATTTTCACATCTTTCTCTAAACTGCACACCTTGACGGCTCTATGAGCTAACAAGACTTTAAATATCCCTTCATGAACATGACCCCCAATTCAGTATCTTCAGTTTCAAACTCTCACCCAAGTTTCTCTCTTGAATTTTCAACAATGTGCTGGACAACCAACTTAGATTCCTGCTGCAACTTCAAAATCTGCAAGTCTCCAAAAATATGTTTCTCTTCCTGATTTGAATGACATATTTCTGTTAATTAGATTGTTTTCCTATTTATTCTGATTCAAATCTTTGTGTTTTATCATGACTTCTCCCTCTGACCACAGTCCCAACAACCTGTCAGTCGCCAAGAATGTTTGCTTTTGCTTCAGTGTCTCTGGCATTCATTGTTCCCTCTTTCCATTCCCCATGATTGCATCCTAGGTCAGACCCTCATTATTTACCATTTGCTTTATTATAACAACTTTCTTACAGTCTCTTACAAATAGCATCTACCACTAAAAATAATTACATACATTGTTGCCCAGATTCTTTTCCTGATACAGTGTGATCACATTACTACCCTACTAAACAATCAAATTAAAGAAAAAATGAAACCTTTAGATGATTTCCACCACCTGAATCATAATGTGTCTTAATCCATTCAGGCTGCTGAAACAAAATACTTTAGAATGGGTACTTTATAAACAACAGAATTTATTGGTCACAGTTCTGGAGGCTGGAAAGTCCAAGATGAAGGCCCCAACAGATTTGGCTACCAGTGACAGCCCCTTCCTCATAGATGGTGCCTTCTTGCTGTGTTCTCAGATGGTAAAAGGGGCAAACAAGCTCTTTCAGGCCTTTTTCATAAGGGTGCTAATACTATCCATGACAGTTCTAACCTCATGACACAGTCACCTCCCAAAGGCCCCACCTTTAATACCATCACATTGAGGATTAGATTCCAACACGTGAATTTTGGAGGGACACAAACATTCAAACCATAGCATAAAGTTCCAACAAATCTACCTATTTTTAACTCTACAGCTCTCTCTTTTACTTCCCCCTGATACTTTATGCCATGGTCAATATACACGCCCCTCTCTGCCTGCACAGCCATCCTGCGCACTGCCTCTGTTGCAATCCTGCCAGACCTTCAGTGTCCAATTTAGACACTTATCTCACTTTCGCAAATTCTTTCTGCTCCCTTCAGGTGTAGCTGATCTCTCCACTTTTGAATCCTTGTAAAATTTGCATTGTGATCCGTACATTCTACATTCAATTACAGAATTTTTGTATGTACATTACTTAGTTATTTGTGTTTTGTTTACTTAGCTGTGTATTATGCGTGTGTGTAATTTACATATTACATATATGCAAATACATTTAGTAAGAAGCAAATTCCTCCAGGGTGTACTATATTATATAATTTAGAAAGTCATCCCAAACCCCTTCACTGCCAAAGCATTGTTGGTTTGTAGCACCTTCCGGTGGAATCTTCAGGTGTTGTATATCTCCTGAGGCAATCACCTGAATCATCTAGAGTCGAGAGTGGCCAAACACACCCAAAGAAAGTCCATCTTCCTCTTGGCGAGAGATGGGGTAGAGTGAACTTCTCACATGGGAACTAGGTCAGGATTCCTCAGACCTCTTCCTTCCCTTCCATAAGAATCAAGAACAAACCCCAGAACCCCCTCAATCACTCACAGTATCATCATCACTATCTACTGTGAATTCCTGAAGACTAACCTCATACATCCCTGTTTGCATCAGTTCCTACAAGAAGCCCAAGATTCCCAGATTCACCCTCATCTACCCCACACATTCTAATCTTCCTAAGGCTCTGCTCTACCCCTCACTTCTCCCCATCTCCCACTAATTTACAACTCCAGAATTCCATCCCTGTGCCCTCTGAAATTCATAGTCTATTTCCAACAGAACTGCCTGTATTTCATTCTCTTCTCTGAATCTTCCCTTTGCCTTCTTGCTCTAAGAGAAACCCAGCTCTCCCCTGAGGATGTAGATTCCCCTGTTCACCTCATGAGTTATGGCTGGTGTTTCTCTCACTACCCTCATGGCCCTGGGCTTGGAGGTGGACAAGTGTCTTCCTCAGTTCTCACTGCAACCTGCAGAGTATTCACTCTCCCTCATCTCTAACCACCCAACCCCAGCTTTCACACTTGTAACTCAGACTATATTGCCCACTATCCCGAATAGTTGCAGGTATTTACCGAGATTTACTAACCTCGGGGAGATGCTTTCTCATTTCCAGAAAATTTTGACTCCTTGCTTACTATCACTCTCTCCAACACTTCTCCTATGTCAATTCTCAACAATTTCAGCATCTACACCACATCATCTTTGCAATGCTGGATGCATCAGTTCCTTGTTCTTTTCTCCTCCAACTATTTTGTCTTCCACCCTGATTTAGCTACTCTCTTCCAGGGTCAGAGATTTAGACCTTGTAATTACCAGTAACCGCCACCCCTCTACAATCCCAATTTCATACATCACCTCCCTGGCCAACACCCCCTGTTTTTCAATCTAACTCACCCTCCTAGGATACAGACACCAACAATCTGCCACCTGCAGTCCTTCGATCCTCCAACTTATGAAATGTCTCTCACACTGCCTGATACGCTCTCTTCTCTCTACCTTTCCTCCTGTTACCCACCAAGCTGACTCTCTTTGTCACTGTCTTCAGGACTTTGCTCAAACATCACCTTTCTTAATGAGGCTTATCCTATTTAATCCACTTGAAATGGCAACTCAGCTCTACTTTTTCCATAGCATTTGTCACCTTCAAACATACTAGATAATTATTAATACTTATAACCACATGTTTATTTTTAATTTTGTCTGCTTTCCTCCAAAATATAAGACTCATGAGGACAAGGACTTTTGTCTTTTTGTTTTCTAATGCTATTTTTCATACTTTGAACAATGCTTGCACACAGTTGTTGAAAAATATTTGCTAAATAATTAGCACTTATGAGATTTTAGTTAAAATCACAGAATTTATTAGATAAGAATGTCAATTTCCTTCCTTAAAATGATGTATTATTGTGGCAGACACTATCCTGTTCAGATTTCCCTCCCTGAGCCTCAGGACTTGGCTCAGATGTCACCTTCTCCATGAAGCCTTCACTAACTACTCTATTTGAAATGCCACCTCCTCCAGCACTCCTGACTGCCCGCCTGGGTTTCTTTTTCTCTACAGAAGGTGCTAGACACATAAAACTATCTAGCATGTTATACACTCTATGTCTTTATTTTGCCTAACATCTGTCTGTCTCCTCCCATTAGAATGTAAGCTCCATGACAGCAGATGTACATGTCTGTTTTGTACCCTGCCATGTCCCCATGGCTTAGAGCAATATCAGGCACAGTGGAAATACTCAGTACATACTTGTCTAATGAGAGGATGAATGGATGTCTCCCCTGCATTGACCAAAGCATCCTATGTGCTCTTCTCTCTTTCTCTTTCTGATTTGATATGCTTCCTTCTGTGACTTTCCGGTAATCTTCTCCCAACTCTGTCCCCTTCTCTCAGTCAACTGTGGAACTAGCTCAGGATGCCTCCCCTGGGGGAGCTTTGCCCTGCCACTGCACTCACCCTCTGGGCATTCTGCACTGCTCCCAGCACACACGGGGCACTGTTGTTCTCTATAGGTTGTCCCTGAACTCTACTGTGTTGATATCCCCATTCTATTCATTTGCTAAATCAACATTCACACTTCTGTTCTTCCTGCCTTTACATACACATGTAAAAGTTTCCACTAACAGCTAAAAACAATGCAAGCAATCATGTGTACCATTAGGGTACAGGACACACAGCCTGGATTTTGCTTTATGTTGATACATTTTTTAAGACTGTTTCTGGAAATACACTATGCCTAAAAAAGGTGTATCACGTGTGTATAGTAAAATCTAAGTAGCTGGAACTTTCAATTAATCAGTGCTTTACACTTTAAATCCTTGATAAAGTATAGGAAAAACTAAAGCTAAGTATTAATATTCAGAGAAGAATATTAATAAGACAGACTTATTAATAAGAATATTATTAAGACAGACTTGAGGTCTGTCTTGCATCAAGATACATTTGACCTATTTCCTGTTAGAATCAGAAGTCTATAGCCCTATAGCACTAATGACCAAGCCACCCATCTCAGCCCCATGCCACTATTTTGTACTGTGTGCTCACACAGTTCCTTAAGGCCAGCTATCCCATCTATGTGACACCTTACTTCTCTGTCCCCATAGCAACAAGTCCAATGCCAAATGCAGAAGTACATGCTCAAGCAGTACCTTTTGTTTTATTGATTGAACAGTAACTGTGAGGCTTTGCAAATCTGTTTAAATGATAACTGTGAGGCTTTTCTCAAATATCAAAGACAGTTTAAAGTTTAAATGATATACCAAGACAGGAAAGTAAACATACACATCTTAAAAAGATTTTCAAAAGCAAGAGTCAGCATATGAATGGCCAGTAAAATACCCCCTTTCACATGCATTCTAAGTAACTAGGGTTTTACTGTTTTTCTCCTGCTCAAGGGTAGCTCTGTTAGTA
Source organism: Lepilemur ruficaudatus (assembly GCA_963574885.1). Classification (NCBI taxonomy): domain Eukaryota; kingdom Metazoa; phylum Chordata; class Mammalia; order Primates; family Lepilemuridae; genus Lepilemur; species Lepilemur ruficaudatus. The sequence goes on along the minus strand of CAUYRT010008583.1, from coordinate 41,666 downwards.
TTATTAAGAGCTGCTTGATTAGAAGGAAGAAAATGGGCAAAGATTTAGTGAAAAGAGGAAGAACATTTTATTATCTAGGAGTAAAGAAAAGAAAATTTCCCTTCTTAAGGAATTCCGAAGTTGTTAAGATTTTGATGGCATTTCTCCATCCATAAATGTTTTGACAATTATTTAATACCTGAGATTAAGTCATGGCATTGTGTAGGGTCTTAGGGAGAGGGTATCTGCCTGTGTGAAGCTTCTAGAGAGTAACAGCAAAACCTGACACATGACAGAACCTTAACAAATGTGCTGTAAAAAGGAACAGCAGGCAGCAGATAACAGGAGGATGTCACCTCAAGGGGAGACAGGAGGGTCAGAGAAGACTTCCTTAAGGAATTTCCCAGGCCCTTTTATTACATGATTGCATCTCTATTGTCTGCCTCCCAAATATATGCTGTCTGGTAAAAATCACACAGTATTGTTAGATTGCTATTGAAAGCCAGCTCCTCCAGCTGGATCATTAAAAACTGGCAAAACCGCAGTAGCCTATTCAGAGACAAAAAATTATCTCCCAATATCCAGCACCTCATGTCTAGTCTTTGATACCTGAGCCTGTCTGTTTCCTACTCAGCTTCCCCTTGGACCTCAGATCTCTTTTGTCTTCCAACACTTAACCCCTTTTAGGGTCAAACAAAACACTTCTGCTAAAGCCCCGCAAGCTGCCTTTTAAAATATACGATCAACCCATATTTGGACAAGCTACTTCCTCACCATGTCTGGGACCACAGGATGTCTCCTCACCTTGCCAGATCCACATTGTAATCCACTGAGTATCCAGAGATAGCTCAAATCATCTGCACCTTCTGGCCTGGATTCCCAAATAATTAACAACCAAACTCCCAACTCCGTGTTTTTAGGCTTCTGTGTTCTCATATGCAGCATGAGTACTTATGGCCCTTAATTTTTTGCCTCCTGGACAATGCTGAGGCACCTAGATTTCCACCACATTTCACCTTTGCATGCCAATGACTTAGGAAATAAATGAATGAAAGATCTCTTACCAAATATGCCATGGGTATATAAGTTATTGGCGATGCCCTCTCAGACTGTGGCATTTCCTGACAGTCTCCTTGTGTTCACGTGGCATCTTCGGGGATCTTTTGGATGGAAGAGGTCCCTGTTTATCTGAGCAACATCCAATAACCTGGACTTCTATTACCAACACATTTGGACCATCCTGGGCCACTTAGTGCACAACATCCTCAAAGGTCTAGAAAAGTGAGTTTGCACTATTAAGTGTAAAGTGTTTGGGAGTTCAAATTCCTCCTAGGAAATTCGTATATAAAGAGTGTCACTAGGCTTAAGAAGTGGGCTTCCAAAAGGAGAGGTAATTCAGCATTTCTTGGGATTTACTGGGTATTTAGTTCCCTGCTTGTCAATAAGGACCCCTAACAAAGATCCTCAAGTGGATTGACCATTTGGTAAGTCCTCTGCAATCACAGCAGCCTTACAGAACTTGAAGGCCCAATTCTGGTGGACTTTAGAGCCTGAAGTTAACATAGGGACAGAAGCATCTAGTTTGTCCAAAGGGCCAAGAACAGCTTGGTTCCACACATGGGCTTTTTTGCTGAAAAAAAGTAAATTCCAAAGAATTGACAATTATCCAGTGTAGGAGAAAATAACACATGCCATCTGAGCAGTATTTGAGAAGTTTACCCTGTGAAGAAGAGGAGTGTCACATCCAATGATCGCTCTGACATTTCTACTCTTGCCAAGTAGTTCAGTCAGAAGTGGCACTTGTCTTTTTTAGCTTCAAAATCAACTCATCTCTGTGAGGTAGAATTTACCCAAAAAGTACTGATGTCTGACTTTTATAATGACCAAAAGTCAATCTCTTCCCCCAACAAGTCTATCACTAGATAATCTCACCTCAGAGAGTAGTGAGCTATGGCATCAATGCCATGCTGACCTCCACGTAGACAACGGTCAGCCCTAGACGTGTATACTAGCACCATGTGCCCCCTACCAGGGTGCACTGGGCCTCATTCTCCAAATGCACTATGCTGCTGCTTACAGTGAGCCGCAGGCATGTTCTCAGGAGGCCCTTCTCCTCTCCCATGCCGTCACTGTCCCATCGGATGTCACTGAGCATCATGTGGCCTTGAATTCCTCACAAGGCATCAAACATGCCTCATCAAAACATTCCTGGCCAAAATCCACTGCACATCTCACATACCTAATAAGACATATTTGGTGTGATTCTTCAGTGCTGAAATGTTTCCAGTCTTCCATCCTCCTGTCTTCATCACCAGCCCTCCTCCTCCTTCCAAACTCAGCCCCTCCCATCGACTTTGGCTTGAACTAGCCCTTGACAGCTACTCTGGTTTCTTGCCCTGTACTATCTAGGGACTGTGAATTTGTTGGGAATCCTTTAGAATTAACAAACGGCACCAATACTGATCTGGAATGGCAACAGACTATGTCTTTGACAAATCTAATAGTATCTGTCAATTAAACCAAGCCAAAACAACAACAACAAAACACTGGCAAAGAGATAAATCATTTCTAAAACAACTATAGCAGTGATAGTTGGCTTACTGATAACTTCAGCATGAAAGGCCACTTTTAAAGGCCTTATGTGATGTTTTAAAATATAAACTTTTAGTACTTTGAATAACAGCACTCAAAATCAAAGCCTCTTTTAAAGTCATCTTAAGAGTATATATCTGAAAACATCACTATAATTTAACATTGCAACTTTAATTTAATAATCCTATTCTTATTTCCTAAACTAATATTAGGTGGAGACCTTTTTAAATAACTCAGGGAAGGTAATTTTAATACACCTGTTTAATAGGAGTAGTTTCTTAGCAAGAATTATTCAAGTACTTCTGTTGAAGGGTGGGGCTATTTTAATTAAATTATGAAATCCCAATGGAAGCCATCCTGACTTTCATTATGTTTATTTTGGTGTGTGAATTATATTAACTTACTGTGAAAGTAGAAAGAAGGTCACATTAAGGTTGATTTTAAACTGAAAAAAATAGTTCATTCACTCCATGAAGGCAGTGTGGCTGTGTTTTTTTCTACATATCCATTCACTTATAGATATTAAATATTGCATATATGTCAGCTGAGTAATGTGACCAAATTAGGTCATTCATGTCAGTAAAATGTTCTTTCCTGTGACATGTTTTAAATTAATAGAGGAAAATAAGTAAAACTAAATTAAGAATAGGCACACAGTGGACTCTCACTATACCACCGTTTGTAAGAGAGAATTTGATGTAATCTGTATACATCTTGGAGCTTACCAAAAGGGATCAGTTACTAAAATAAAAAAAGCACCTTGACGTGAGGTAGTTCTCCGTATGCAATGGTCTCTGGTGCTTTTGTTGTTTGTTTTTTCCCCCAATGATATTTAAACTAGTGGACAAGTCTACTCCTAACTTTCAGAGCCAAGAGCAAGAGTACACATGGCAGCGGGTAGAACAAGACTAAATATTTAACAGTTACAAACCAGGCTAAGAAACCAGCAGGTAAAACAAGTTCTATCTTCCTTCCTTGACAAATGTACATTAATAATGACCTAGACGGCTAGGTCTGAGTTTAGAATTTCCAAGTCTCTAGATTTCTGGCTGGGGACCTGGCAGTGTGTGAAGCATTGCCCCTCCAGCCCGGGATCTGCCCCTCTTCTCTCAAATGTCTACATTTATTCTGTACCCATAGTAGCCTGTCATTTACCTGCGTGGACACTTCAGCCTGCATGTCCAAGCTCTGTTTTCTTCTCCAGCATCAGCTGCCTTTGGCCACCCTCACCTGTGGTTTGGCACACAGGAGGCACAGTTGACCCACAGAAGGCAGGCCCTGAAAGTAGCTTGGGGCTGTTTGAGCAGAGACTTATGGAGCTGATCTACAGGGGGTGACAGATTCTGGATGAAGTTCCTGCCTGTGGTTGGGGCCATGGTTAGAGAAGCACTACAGCTGGACCCTCCAAGGTCCAGGGTAAGGATACCTTTCACTTATAGGAGGCGGTCTATAAGACTATAATGATTGAGAATGCTGACTCAAGCCACACAGACCTGAATTCTGTGTCCATTACTTATTATTAACAGCTAAGAGATCTTGGAGAAGTTATTCATGCAATGCCTCCTTAATTGATTTTCTTACCTATAAATGGAAATAACAGTACATAACTCAGAGAGTTGTGAACATTAAAGGTTATATTATATTTTCATATTGTATGTCCAGGAGGATGCTTGGCCTACAGAAAATATTACTCAAAGTTTAACTATTGTTATTCTTTTAATTCCAGAACTCAGTATAGAGCCTGTCATAGAGCCTACAGCTTTAAAGTACTTTCATAAAGTCTGAATGAACAGTGATTAAATGAGTTAGAATACTTGTCTTCTTGTTACTTTTTAAAGTATTTGGTTAAAATTGACTGCAAATTCCAGTTTGTGTAATCTAAATAGAAATCAATTTTAAAATGGACACTGAGGGGTGTGTACATTCAGGGTAACTGGAATCTATGCTCCAAGATTGAAAATTTAAAAATTTAAAAAATAAATAACATAAAATAAAATTGGCACTGAGGGTAAAGAAGCAGGATTACTTTTTGTACTTTATTATCAACAATAAAAATAACTGTCACAGAAATTGTGAAAGCAAAACAAACTTAAAAAAATAACATTAAAGAATACTAAGTCTCATTTTTAATCTTTGCTAAAGCTTTGCCTGCAAGGTCAAGAGACTGCTTTCTGGAGTGGACTCAGAAAGCAGAAACAAAAGTCTTTTATGGTGTAACCCACTTTTAAAAGAAAACTTTATTTCCTCTAAGTTCAAATTCTAGTGAGGATTAGAGCTGATTAGAACTTATTCGCTTAGCTGCCCAATTTTAAATTGCTCACTATTGTCCTCACATCATCCATGGCGTCATTTACTCCAAATACTTTATCAGGACCTACCGTGTGCCAGGTATCGGAGACACAAAAACAACAGGCACGGTCTCTCCACTCAAGGCAGTCACAGGTGGATGTGGACACAGGACATAAGCAAGGCACCGCAGGGTTGGGCCTGGGGTGTCCTGGGAGAGAGTTTTACCCTGTGCTGAAGAGCCTGAAGACAACGGGAAGCCATGGAAAGTTTCTGATAGAGAAAATGCAGACATAGGTCTGCAATGAAGGAGACTACTTAGGAAGCTCATATAATGAAGGATATTTCAGGCTGTCTCTACTATGTTCAAATCCCATCTCTTCTACTTACCAGCTAAGTGACATTGGGCAACTTATCTTGCCTGTGCTTCAGTTTCCTCATTTCAAAAACAAATACTGTATTTTTACCTTTTTTATAGTGTTATGACGAAGATTGGGTGAGAAAATTGGCAGTTTGGTTTTGAATGCATGAGGGTTCATTTTGCCTTCACACAGTGGAGATGTTGCACAGACAGTTTGCTGTACCCTCTGGAGATCAGATAAGACGTCAGGACTAGAGATATATACCTGGGGGGTGTCAGGACAAAAGGGGTATTTAAGACCCAAGACTGGATCAGCCCACCTGATTCAGTATATATGGAAAAGAGAAATCCCAGGGACTGAGTCCTGGGCTACTCCTACATTCAGAAGTTGGGAAGTCAGAGATAGAGAAGATTAAACCAAGGGAGTATGGGTCCAGGAAGCCAAGGGAAGAATTATTTCCAAGGAGGAAAAGTCAACAGTGGCAACTCACCTACAGATGGTAGATCAAGCAGGATAAAGACTAAGAATCAGCCATTGGGTTTGGCAATGTGGAGGTCACCCCAGTCTTAACAGAGTGAAACTGTGGAGGTGACAAAGAAAGCCTAGCTTCAATGGATTCAAAGAGAAGGTGAGGAGAATTGGAGACAAGAGTTATGGGAAATTCTTTCAAGGACTTATAGTAAAAGGGAGTTAAAAAATAGAAGATGAGAGGTATTGTAACATATATGGATATTGCTATAGAAGATCTAAAAAAGGGGAGAAAAACTGATGATACAAGGAGGGATGGATCCATAAAATGGAAACTTTAACAATGTATACCTGCTGTGATTCCACTGGGATAAAGCAATTAATTGGGAAGCATATTTGTGTTATTTTATTTTCCTCATATACATGCATATCAAAAACTGTCACATCCGCATACTCTTTTTTTTTTTTTTTTTTAGACAGAGTCTCACTCTGTTGCCTAGAGTACCATGGGCTAGAGTACCATGGCATCAGCCTAGTTCACAGCAACCTCAAACTCCTGGGCTCAAGCAATCCTTCTGCCTCAGCTTCCCGAGTAGCTGGGACTACAGGCATGCGCCACCATGCCCGGCTAATTTTTTCTATATATGTTTTAGTTGGCCAATTAATTTCTTTCTATTTTTAGTAGAGACAGAGTCTCGCTCTTGCACAGGCTGGTTTCTAACTCCTGACCTTGAGCGATCCTTCCTCCTCAGCCTCCCACAGTGCTAGGCATCTGCATGCTCTTTAAAGAAAAATATTTTCAATGGTACCATAATAGAACCATTGAAAAGTAAATGGTTGAAACTCTGTCTTTGTCTTTCCTTGCCTCCCTCTCTTCTATAATTCCTCCCTTATAAAATCTGTAAACATTTTATGGCCATATATTTCAACTAAAATAATTCATGCTTTGGGATTAACAATAACAGTGTGTTTGTTCCTCTGCCAGTAGTAATTTAGATTTGGTGAAATATTTTTAAATACAATGATGTGAGATATTTGCTTCAAAATATTTAGTTGGGGGAATGGGGTGGTTATGGGAGCAGAGATGAAAGAAGTTGTTGGTTTTGAGTTGATAGTTAATGAAGCCACATGATGGGTGTATATAGTGGTTCTTTATAGCATCCATGACTTCTTAACTGATCATAAAGTATCTCAGATGCATTAAGATAGAATTAATTTAGATGCTTATTACACAAATAACTTGGAAGACTGGATTTTTTTTGATGATGTTTTGGTTCTCTTAAATATCCAATCACTCTAGGTAAGCATAAAAATTCTGAGAACACGTATGCTATGAAGTACGTTTTGTAGGAAAATAATGCTACAGTCACAAAACAATGCTAATCCAGTTGGTTGTTATTTAAAAGAATAAATAGTTGATAGCTGAATAAATAGAAGGTTAAATTTCATTGCAAAAATAGTTATCACTTTTTAAAAGAAATTGAGAGTTCTGAAATTTGTCACACATTGCTATATAAAAATTTATGTAACAAAAGATCTTAATCTTTTAAGAGAAAGAACAGTGTTGCTACATTAACTCTTCAAATATTAACCACGGGCATTCTTTATGTCTTCCAGTTATTCATTAACCATTTTATAGTGGTCTTGTTTCTCTAATTGTCAGTAATTTCCACCAGTTGAAAAACAAACTGCGGTAATTTTTTTCTCCATCAGAAATTTTTTGATTTTATTAATAATATCATCCCCCACTGCTTACTATATATTCATTATTTTAAAAGTCCACTATGTATTTGAGACCTATAAATTCTAATCCAAAAATTTAATCCAAAGTTATGTTGTTCTTGTGCAGCTTATGGTCTCTTTGCATGGCTTTATTGCCTCCAGCATTTTCTTGGTGTAAACTACTGAGCAAGGGAACAAGATTTCCTTTGTAACTGATACCTAAATTTCTATTCTGCTTTAAGCATCTAATTTGCACTGTAAAGACATATAATTTGAGACTTGTAGCTATATCACAAAAGTACAACAGTTTACCCTGTTCTCTAATTTTCTGAGTTGTACTGGCTATAATTTACATTTTTTGCATGTTTTTAACTGCCATGCAAATCAGTATACATCAGAAACCTTTGTATATTGACAAAGGTTGGGAAAAGGATGCCTTGTTCTGATTTCAGATAAACATTCCCTTTTCAGGTCTGCAGGTGCAAAGGGGCCCATTCATAATATTTGCTTCAAATCAGTTATAGTCTCTGGATGGAAATACAATGCTATTTCATAAGAACTTGATTAATCTTTATAAGTACAATGAATATTAAAAATATTACTATTATTAGTAGTAAATTCTAGAGGCAAGTAGGACTTTTTTCTATGCCAATGTAGTGGGGAAAAATACTGTTGACACAAGTTTTGGTCACTTTAGTAGTGTGTGTTTACTAAATCTAGAAAAGCACTTTATTACTTACTGAAAACAGTATGGAATTATGCTCAGCGGAAAATGTGCTGCAACAAACGCATGTTTTATTTAAGAGATAACTGATAATGAATGTTACTTTTTCCTTTCCCTGAAGTTTCACTTATTTTGCAATTAAAATATAAGCCAAAAAATAACCACAAGAAAAAAATTTACTCTAAATGCCCCCATTTCACATAATTGGATAAATCTCCCTGAAACAAATACTAGACAACTATATATGCAACAATTAAGTGAAGTTAGCTGGATGTTTCCATTATAAGCCCTATTTATAAGTTTATGACTTAACTGTTTTAATTAGCTTCAGGCAGAAACTTGGTGCATCGATTCAAAGCGTAGGAGTAAATTTTAGTCTACAAAACAATTAGAACTATTAATTAAACTGTCTTTGAGCCTGAGAGGTCACAGAGAGACTCTATTAGAATTTAAAGGTTTGGTGACCAAACAGAGAAAAAGTGAAATAAAAAAAAAGTATGGCAACACTCATTGCATTGGCAGAAATAAATGTTTGGCCTATGTTGAAAACCTGTAAGAACACTCATCCTACATTGATGCTTAGTACTATTACTTAGTTTTATGGTTTGGCAACAATCCAATGCTACCCCCTTTCATTTGATTTTGATGACTTAAATCAAAAGTCCCAAAACACCCTCTCATACACTATTTGACTTTTCTTTGTGATTTAGGGAAGGCAGGTGTTATTATCCTCATTTTACAGATGAGGACAATAAAATTTATGAAGAGCTAACCTCTTCAAATCAAGGTAAGTCTGACCTAACTGGCTTGCTTGGACTGAAAGCTGTCCATTCCACTCCAGTGTGCTCTCTGCTTCTCAGTCTCAGAGACCATCTCGGTGACGGATCAATTAGCTAGGAAAGTTGTTTTCCTTCTTTCTTTTTCTCATCTTTCTTTTTTTGTTTGTTTGTTTTAAATAAAGCCAAAAGGACGGTGACTTAAAGCACGAATATTGTGTTTAATTCATTCAGATTCAGCACTAGGATAGAAGAAACTCACATGTCGCTGTCTTTTTTTTTTTTTTTTCTGGACTCAAAAATGGAAGACTCACTCCCATTATAACCAGCTTATTCACAACCTTGAGTCAAATGCAAGTTAGTGGTGAGTAGACCCAAATGCTAGAAAGATGGGGAGCGTATTCCGCACATACGACGCCCTCAAGAATGGACCAGAACTCCTACATGGCGTCTGTAAATACAACCTGCCCCCGGCTTCCAAACTTCTATTCTATTACTACTTTCCCGACACCCAGACTCTCCTCGAATAATTAGTTATTGCTGTCGCTCAGGGCAGAAATGCTTGACACCTGGCCTCCCAAAGGCCGCCTGAGAGGGAGGATGCTGCCACATTGCCGCCCCTTTGAAGTTCTCAGGGCAGACAGAGACTGACCCCCCACCCCCACCCCCGCCACTTACCTGGCGGGGATGCTCTGGCGGGGCAGTTCTTCGTGCCAGCCCAAGACCTTTGGGGAAGAGAAGAAAACAAAACAAGACAAAACAAAACAACTTACCACCTTGGCCCAGTCCAAGAACAAGTGAAAACACCCAGGCCGCCCGGAGGAACGAGGCAGGACCTCGCCGGCAGTTCTGCAGGCAGACCAGTGCAGCGGTAAAAAAAGGCAGGGCCGAGCCGCACATAATGCAAAGCAGCCCGCCCCACGCCCGCCGCCTGGCTGCTTTCCGGACCGAGGACGCGCGCTTGCGCCTCTGGGGCGCACCTCGGGGCCTGCGAGCCAAGTGTCGCTAGGACCTTTCCCGCAGGCCCGGCAGGCGGACCCCGCGGCTCAGCGCAAGCGGTGCGGGGACGCGGGCCCGGGCACCGCTCGGCATCTCAGGGCCCCGGCGGCCCTCCCGGCTCGGCACGGCGGGTTCCGCGGTCTCCGCGAGAAGCACCTCCTTCGACGGCCGAGGGCTCGGGCGGCGACGGGAGCGAGGGCTCCCTAGCCTGCTCCGGGACAAAGAAAAGAGCTTTTGTTTCTCTCCAGCCGGTGGGGCTTCTGCTGCATAAATCAGCTTAGCGAGGAGCCAAACACAATCAAACCCAAACAAAGCCTGAAGCTGGGGGGGAAACCACCCTAATGTACATTCACTGGGTGATGCTGCATCTGTGGGAGGGGACGCCGGCGAGGCCGAAGGGGAAAAAAAGTCGATGGCGCATCGATCAGCGCGGGCTTCTTCCACAGGTGGGCAGAGAGGCCAACTCCACTTAGTTGCACTTTTGCAGACTCGTCAGCGGAGCAGCGGGCAACGACAAGGCGGCAGCGTCCTGGCTGGCGAGGGAGGAAACTCGGGTGCCAGCAGCAGGGGGAGGCGGCTCTGGGAGCGCCCTACAAGCACCAGCCGGCACCCGCAGGCACAGAGCGAGGCATTGCCGCTCCCTGCCTGGTGGGGAGAGGAGCGCGCGGCCGCCAGCGCAGGAGGGGAGGTCCGCGGGGGTGCAGGAGCCCGGCCTTGCAGGGCGAGGGCTTCGTACCCTTGTCCTTTGGGCCCCAGTGCGCGGCTCAGGCGTCCTGCTGCCCAGAGCCCAGGCAGCTGGAGCGCTCTGGGGTGCACCCGGCGAGGATGCGAGGGAGGCGAGGCCGGTGATGGGCGGGGGAGAGGTGGTCCTGCCCCGGCCCCCCAGGGGGCTCGGGACCTGCGAGTAGCTGGGCTCACACCCGGCCGAGAGTTGCTAGGAAACCGCCCCACGCTCCCGAGCGCCTCTCCCCGGAGGCCCGCAGGCGCGGCGGCGGCCCCGGCGTCAGCAGCAGCAACAGCTCTGAGCAGCGTGGGCGGGACATTGGTGAGGCATGAAGTCACCGCGGCCCACACTCGCTCTTTGTTTTGCTCACTCTAGCTCTTTTTTTTCCCCTTGGCTCTGATAGTTGCCATTCCTTCCCATGGTTCAAAAGAACTGATGCGTAGCCGCGCAACAAGAATGGTACGCTGCCTTCCCTTCTCCCTCCTCCCCCGATTCCTTGCACCCCAGTGCTCGCCTAGCGGGTGTGGTGGGAGACTCGCTCAGCACAGGCGGCAGCTGCGAGCAAATCCCAATCTCTCACCCCCGCGCTGCGCGCTGCTTTGTTCAGAGATACTCACTGCCCCGCAGCTGCTGCATACAAAGTGGAGTCCTGGGGCCTCTCCCCGCCCCCAGCACCCTCTGCTCCAGGGGTGCGCACTGCCCACTTTGCTTGCAGAGTTAAGAGCTCGTGCTCTGCTTCATCATAAGGCTGCCCGGGGTCTCCCCAGCCCTTGGAAAATTGGACCAGTCCGCAGGGGCTGTTCCAGGAGTTACTGGCCCAGATTTCTCGCTGTTCCTTCTCCAGTCGGAGCCTCAGTACTTGGCTGAACAGTCCTGCTTTTCCCCAAGGTCTGAAGGTGGCTGTGAGCCTTTGCTAGTTACAGTGGGTCTTTGACTTTAAGCGTCACCTTCCCAGTAAACGGAACAAAGAAGTTACAGACGGCAACAAAGCGGGAAGACAGAAGCTAGGGAGAGGAGGTGGGAGGGCATTTCTGCCTGCTTGGAGCTCAGACATTTAGGTGCAACCGGGGAGCGGGTGTCAGGCTGGGCAACTGTCGGAGAAGCGGCGCACCTCCGCGGGTTCTGTCACTGCCGTGCTAAACCGAGGGAGTGAATCCAGTCCCCCGTATCAGAAACAAGGCACTCTTTCCCGTTTGAGACATAGTGGTTGTTCTCTTTCTCCTCTAGGGGCAGGAGTGGTTGGGTTCCCCGTGGTGAAGTTTGACCTCTCATTTTTCCACTAACAGCTTATCCCACATATTTAATGAGCACCCACCTCTTACAGGCATCAGACCAGTCCAGCCAGGTCAAGGTGAAATATGTGGGAGTTTTCCTCCTTCTTATTTGTTTGATAGTTTCTGTCTCCTTAATTGTAGTAAAAAACCAAGTAAGAGTCTCTCTTTTTTTTTTCTTTCTGTTTTCTAATTGTTGACTGAGTGAATGGAAAGTACCTAGTTAATAAACCACAACATTGAAAACTCCCCCCTTTTCAGGTGTGGACTGCACGTTGGGGCAATTAGCTAGCAAACCAGGAACCCACATGGAGAATTAAAAGTACCCTGGATCTACAAAGCAGGTCCTTTTGAGAGACCAAAGGCATGACTCAAACCTTAATTTATACTTGTGAACATATTCTATAGGCAATGTCCTCTTAAATAGAATTAAATCTAGCTCGGCTTCACTTTTTAATTTTCTTTCCTTAGTTCCAAGTTTGAACAGTTATGGTTTTGGTTTTTGTAGTCTTAAAGGAAGGGCCTAAAAAATAGTTGGAATGGGTGTGAGGACTTGAAAATTTGAACACAAAAGTAACATAATCAAGATATGATTAGTGACTCTTCAGTTGGGCAGCATGTTTATGTTCCAGAGATTGTCACAGATCCACAGAATGCAGCCACCCTTGAGACAGTACAGTGCTGCAACAAAGAAAAAAATTAAATCCTTGATTTCCATAAGGATCCGTAAGAGTTTCATGACATGTTTTAAAATTTAACTCTTGATGCGGTAATACATAAAATATAAACTTGCACAAATAACAGAGGATGTAACTTTGTGAAACTGATGAGATATGTACTAATTTTTGTAACCCTATATTTGTTTAGGTGTGGATATGTTGTGTATACTAAGCCAAAACAACTGTGTAACAAGAGGAATAAAATGAAACTCATAAATCTGTTTCAGGAAATTTTGAAGCCCTTTACAAAGAAGGATTTCTACCTTCTGTTACATGAAACCCTTGCAAAAATGTATGCCAGAATGCCAGTTTCGTGGAGTTGTCGAAGAGTAAGCACAACACCATTTATTGTCATTTCTTAGTTGCGAAGAGGTTATAACTCTGGTTATCAAAGTAAAATAATACAGAATATCCTAGATGTGATAGAGACTGTGATTCCTGCAAGTTATTTACAAGCAAGTTGTCTGTACATTTGGGCTGTAAAGATAAAAGTAAATTATCCTGAAACCCTGTGAATCATCTGTAGGATTTTCTTACGGTAAATATAACTAGTGGCCCAGGAACAAAAAGTTTGCTTGTGTCCAATAAATGTCACTGGTCTCTGTAACTCACCTTTTTTCTTGTAAGAAAATGTACACCATACTGTAAAGAAATGTAGTATTGTTATCTTCATCTTATTACCTGAAGAATTCTAACAGAGAAGTATTTTAGAAGATGATAACTTGACTAATTTCAGTTTTTCTATCATGTTCTGCTGTCTTGCTTTGAAATTTCTGACAGCTAATTTTTCATCATTTGTGGTAATGAGAGAAAATGAAATTCACAGATAGTCTAAAAATAACATTTTAGTCATTCATTCCAGCCTTCCTATTATTCTTTGAGTTGCTAATAAGTCATAAAATTAGATAAATTTCTTCCCCATTCCTTTAACCTTGATTTCTCACTAAGTCAGTTTATGGTGAGGCTGAATAAACTATAAGTAGGTAGCAGAGGTGAGAGAGATATCTGAGAGACTGTTCCTATTTTTTTTTTTTTTGACTATTCAGAATTTTTTTTTTTTTATTTTTAGAGAGGGGGTCTTGCTATGTTGCCCAGGCTGGCCTCAAACTCCTGGGATCAAGCAATCCTTCTTCCTTAGCCTCTGGAATAGCTGAGACTATAAGCGCCTGTCACTGTGTCCAGCTGTGACTATTCAGATTTTAACTAGTTGTTGTGCAAATTATTGACCTCAGAGTTTCAGCTAAAGCCACATTCACATTTTAATATCACATATATCTGAAGTTAAGATCAGAGGTATTCTGTAAGTTTTGAGGGGATGGTTACAAGTTGTCTGTGAACTTGCTTAATCTGTAACTTTCAGACAGTGGTGAATGGTTTGACCAGTGGGATATATTATTGTGACTATAACTTTTTGCTTTTTCCTATGATAAAGAATATAGTCCACCTTTCACTGAAGTGTTACATAAGACAGAGTTTCTCATACCAAAGACTGAAGACTGCCTACAATATAATCACTTGTGGAGTAATTCTGAGCTCTAATTCCTTGTCTCCATTCTAGAAGATTCTGAATTGGTAGACCTTTATGGTGCTCAGCAACCTGCATTATAACAAGCTCCTCAAATGGTTCTTATATGTCCTGAAGTTTAAGAACCCTCTACTATAATGGGTTAATACAAAGACTCCTCAACGGCCTCATGAGTGTTTATTGATAAAGTCCAATGTCAGGTGCAAATTCAAAGAAAAATGAACTGCTGGAGCCAATGCCTCTTGCCAAAATAATCTGCGATGACCGAGTCTGTAAGATGTTAATGTTTTCTGAAACAAGACTTCCGTGGTTAAGCTTGGGAAATGCTGGGTTAAAGTCAAATTAAATCATTTACTGGAAAAATTTCCAGAAACTCAAATAGGCCAACTATGCAATTAGATTCTTCAAAGGAAAAACCTTTTATTCAGGGAACATCTCACAGACTAATTTCCCTTGAAGCACACTGCTAAACTAGTCCCATTTTACAATTGTGAAAACTGAGACCAAGGTTGGCAAAGAGACCGACCTCACTTCAAGGAAATTACTGAATAGGCATGAATCAGAGCTCTGATTCTTTACCTCGTATCATGACAACTTTTGGTTTCCATTAATAGAGAAAGACTGTGGCTGTCTTAAGTAAAAAAAGAAATTATTGGGAAAAAAAATCGGGAGCTCACAGAATCAGCAGGAAGCTGGGAGACCAGGTGAATAAGGCCAGAAACCAAGGGAGGCATAAGCAATTACCAGTAAATGTCTTATTCATGAGAATGAGTTCTAATCATCCCTTCACTTTGGACCACTTGCTGAATATTCAGAATCCTGGTTGGGAATATCTAGTTTTCTGAACTTTAGAACTTAATGTGAGTACCCTGGCTTTATGGGGGTGGAGAAAATTTGACAAAAATGTCAAATTGCTATAAAAATGTTTTTATACTATTAATTTTTATACATTCTTCATCCTGGATCAGTCTCAAACAGAAGGACTTGTACTGTTACATATCACATTTTGAGGAATATAGAGCATCATTGCTCCAGGTTACCCTGTAGGAGTAAGCTTTGGTTGTCCACAGTGATAACTGAATTCAAACATATCAGTCATTGGGTGCCTTTCCCTCTGTTATTTTCTCTGGAACCTTGGTTTATTTATTTATGGCCCAAATCCAAAACACTGACAATATCAATTGCTGGTGAGGATGTGGGGCAAGAGGAACCATCATTCATTGCTGGCGTAAATGCAAAATGGTACAGCCACTTTGGAAGACAGTTTGGCAGTATTTTACAAAACTAGATGATCCAGCAATCATGTTCCTTGGTATTTACTCAAAGGAGTTGAACACTATGTCCACACAAAAACCTGTATGTGAATATTTCTAGCAGCTTCATTCATAATTGCCCTAACTTGGAAGCAACCAAGATGTCCTTCAATAGGTGAATAGATAAATAAACTGTGGTACATTCAGACAATAGGATATTATTTAGCACTAAAAAGAAATGAACCAGCAAGCCATGAAAGACATGGAAGAAGTTTAAATGCATATTGCTAAGTGAAAGAAGCCGACCTGAAAAGGCTATGTGCTGTATGGTTCCAAACATATGACATTCTGGATAAGCAAAACTATGGAGACAGTAAAAAGATCAATGATTGCCTGGGGGAGAACAGGATGAATGCACAGAACACAGAGGACTTTTAGAGCAGTAAAACTATTATGTATGATGCTACAATGGTGGATACAAGTCATTATACATTTGTCCAAACCCATAGAATGTACATGAGTGAACCCTAATGTAAACTATGGACTTTGGGTGGTAATGATGTGATAATGATGTGGTAGGTTCATTGGTTGTGGCAGATGCACCACTGTGGTGTGGGATGTTGATCGCGGCTGTGCATATGTGGGGGCAGGAGGTATAGAAGAACTCTTTGTACTTTCCCCTTAATTTTTCTGTGAAGCTAAGACTGCTCTAAAAAATAAAGTGTATAAAACATAAACACACACAAAACTACCCAACAAGACAGTTGTGAAAATCAAAAGAGAGATCATGAATGAAACATGCTGGAATTCATCGTATATTATCCCCAGGGTTTTTGCAATGGTAATTAGGATTATTTTGATATCATAATATAAACAAAATTAAAAATACATGAATACTTATTTCGAGACTTGCATATTGTCATAAAAATAACATCAAATATCTTTGGATTTGCTGAATACATAACTTTCCTTTTCTGGTAACTATATAATCCTTTACCCACGTTAATAGATTTAGTGAGCATGTCTTTATATAGAAGTCTGTAATCCTAGCATTCTTTATGACAATCTAGTTTTATGTCTCCTTAATCAAACAAAATTGTTCCGCAATCTTTTCTGCCTGAAGTCATCCTTGTACAGTTTGATATACAGCTACATGAAAGCTTCACTTATTTGAACATGACAGGGTCACGTATACTTAATATTGCCTTTTTTAAAAATTTAGCATGTTTAAACTTATATGTAGTTAGGAGGGCAAATGAATATGTAATAAGTATTAAATGTTATTGCTTTATTGCTTAGATTTCTAAAATGACAGCAGTGTTAAGGGCCCACAGCTGGTTCTCTCAAGTAGAGGTATCAGCAGACAATATAAAGACAACATTTCACCATTGACATAGTTCATCTGTTGAGCCACCGTGGTATGTGGACTGATTTGCACATCATTACACAACTAAAGGCCTTTCTGAACTTCAATAACTGAGTGAGCCCAGGACTAAAATTCCCCCTCTCAGCATTTTCTCATGATCACATAGCCTCTGGAGAGTGAAGTCACTACAAAATTTAAATTATTCTAATCAAATTCACATGGAATTTTTGTATTTGGAATACTGCCATTCTCAGCCCCTTTCTCCAATTTCAAAATTACTTCATGTTTCACCTTGAAGAATGCGACCTTTTAGCATAGTAAGGAAATTCCTCGTAAATCAGGCACAGGATATTCAATTTAAGCATTCGTTTATTAAATATATAAACATTAATTGAACATTTATTATGTGTAAATTGATAGGCTCTATGGAAAATACAAGCATCAATAAAACCCAATCCCTTTTCTCAAAGATATTTTAACCTGATTTGGAAATAATATGTAATAATAATAAAAAAGTTGACTCAGTTGGTAAATTGTAAAATAGGACAGTTCAGAAGTAGACCCTAATATCAATAATAATTTAATATAATGTAAAATATGTTTTATAAATAAATTAAGAGAGGATAATTTAATAAATTATGTTTGGACAATTGTTAGCTATTTGGCAAAAATACTTAAATTTATACCAAAATGCATTCATGATGGATGAAAGGACTTAGTGTAAAGCTACAGGACTATATGTGTATTGTTAATAAAAGTTCTTTCTAAATGTAAAAATAATTTACTCAATTTCAAGACAGCAAATCAACAAATTAGATGATTTTTTTAAACTTTAGGTATTTGTAAACATTGCAGAAAAGGGTAAAATGCATACCATTGACTATGCTCTTACAAATGGATAAAAAATATTTAGTCTACAATAGATAAATGTGTAAAGAAGATAGGGGATATACGTACTTAAAGACATATGGGAAGACTCCTGCTTCATTAGTTATCAAAAAATATTAATTTAATAAATGAAATACCATTTTTACCCATCAAATGCTCAAGGTTGGAAATAGGCACCCATTTATGGTGGAATTATAAATTAGTTCTAACTTTTTTGCAGTCAGTTGGCAAAATGTAACAAAATATTTGAAATATTTGAAATGCTAATCTCATATTTGGCAAGTTAATTCTCAAAAGATTTATAAATATAAGAAATTTGTTTATAAAGATATAAATTTCAGCATAATATACAAAAAAAAGGAAATAATACTTTTGGTCATTTGAACCCTTTTCAGGCTAAAGTAGCAGAGAAGATTATCAAGTTTTTAAGTGTACCCAAGGTATTATAACCCCCTTATTTTATTAGTTTACAAATTATATTAATCTCACCTTAATGAAGTGTCTACAATCTTTTCTTTTTACTGTCTTTCCTCCTTAATAAAATTCCTTAATTCAGGCTTTATCATTTTTTTTCCTCTGGAACTCCCAGCCATCCCTTTTCTACAGTGCTAGAAGAATTTTTCTTCTAAAACAAAAATCTAAACTTGATATACTCTTCTTAAACTCCTGTATGGTTCATTTTATGCCAGTCCCTGACCTCTCTCCCAGACCGTGAAGAGACCTTTAGCATGACCTATGAAACCTTGGACATTCTGGCCCCAAATCACATTTCCTGTACCCTTTTCTACGAAATCCCCTACCCCTTCTCAACTCCATCCAGCCAGTGTTCTGCAGAACAGAATCCTGGTTTTCTGCACACACTTTCACTTGCATTTTCATAGGCTTCATTTTTAGCCAGACGTGTTTTTCCCCTTTTTCTTCTCATTTGTCCTACTTGATTGTCAAGAGTCATTTCTAATACCACTTCTACAAAGTATTTCTAGATTCCTCCAGACATGATCTACAATGTCCTTCACTTTCAAGTCATTAATTGTTTTTATTAAAATAGTAGTAAGTTTTTATTATAGAAAATTTGGAAAATTTATTGCATTTTCATGATGAATTTTATTTGCTTTATATTTATGTACCTGTATTCATACAGACTTACCATTTTTTGTTATATTATTTATGAATATCTTTCTATGATATATATTATTCCATACTGAATTTGTTGCTCAGTATACTTGTTTTTTCCTTCTTTTTTTAAACATTTATTTCAGAATATTATGAGGGTACAGATGTTTTGGCTACATGGATTGTTTTTGTACTGCTTGAGGCAAAGTTATAAGTGTACCCATCACCCGGATAGTGTACATTGTACCAGTTGGGTATGATTTCACCCATCTCTTCCTCTCCCCTCCCACCTGCATGATTTCTGTAGAGTTTTACTTCCGTCTGTGCACAAGAGTGCTGTTTGGTTAGTTCCAATTTAATAGTGAGTACATGTGGTGTTTGTTTTTTCATTCTTGTAATGCTTCACTAAGGAGAATGGTCTCCAGTTCCATACAGATTGTTACAAAAGGAAATAATTTATTTTTTTTAATGGCTGAATAGAACTCCATGGTATACATATACCACATTTTATTAACCCACTCATGAATTGATTGGCACTTGGGTTGATTCCACATCTTTGTGATTGTGAATTATGCTACAATAAACATTTGAGTACAAGTGTCTTTTTGACAAAATGACTTTTTTTCTTTTGAGTAAATACCCATTAGTGGGATTGCTGGGTCAAATGGTAGGTCCACTTTTAGTTTTTTGAGGAATCTCCCTACTATTTTCCATAGAGGTTGTACTAGTTTGCAGTCCTACCAACAGTGTATAAGTGTGCCTTTCTCTCCACATCCACACCAAAATCTATTGTTTTGGGACTTTTTGATAAAAGCCATTCTCACTGGGGCTAAGTGATATCTCATTGTGGTTTTGATTTGCATTTCCCTGATGATTAATGATACTGAGCATTTTTTCATGTTTATTGGCCATTAGTCTATCTTCTTTTGAAAAGCCTCTGTTCATGTCTTTTGCCCATTTCTTAATGGGTTTGGTTTTTTCTTGCTGATTTGCTTGAGCTCTTTGTAGATTGTGGTTATCAGCCCTCTATCGAATGCATAGTATGTGAATATTTTCTCTCATTCTATGGGTTGTCTACTTGCTCCGTTGACTGTTTTCTTAGCTGTGCAGAAACTTTTTAATTTAAGCAAGTCTCATTTATTTATTTTTGTTATGTTGCTCAGTATACTTAAATATATTCTGTAATTCCACCAGATTTTTGGCAGTGAAATATATTTGGTGTACTCAAATTGGGTAATTTAAGGAGAATATGCTAATAAAGGGACTATTTATAAACATGTGATAAGGTATCAGGGATAGCGCAGTATCCCTGAGTTAGAAACAGTGAGTGGTGGGATGGATCACTGTCCTTAGCTTCAAAGGGCAAAAGAAGGGTACATTACTGGACCCCAGAGAGATTGAGTTGTGTGAAAGCGTCACCTGACAAGCTCTTTTACTTTTATTTGAGAGTCACAGCCAGCCTAAGGTATTGGAGAGAGCAGCTGGTGAGGCAGACAGAAGACACCTGGCAAACCCCAATGATGGAATGTGGTTTATTTATAGTTTTTGACAGTCATATTAATAAACATATTTGTATACATCTTTATTCAAATTCTTAAATATTTAGGGTTCTTTCCTTAGGAAAAGTTTCCAGTATAAAGTTACTGGGTCAAAGGTTAGATACATTCTTAAGACTCCTAACACCACCAAATAGCTTTGCTTCTCCAAAAGATTGTGCACATTCATCTTCCAACCAGTAAAATATGAGAGCATCTGTTTCATTATATCCTAAACCCTGGGGGCATGTATGACTCAGAAAAAACGTTCTGACAACTAGAGTAAGAAGGAAAGGGTGAGTGTGGTTGGTTTGGCTGGGAGGAGAGTTGCTAGTCTAGAGGTAGAAGAAAGGGCAAAGCAAAAGACTCAAAGAAGTAAGAATGAAAGGACTTGATGAGAGGTTTTGCCCAGTTAAGATCCCAATACTGGGGCATGACTATGTACTTTTAAGTAGCGTTTTAAGATAAGCTCCCAGCAGGAAACAGAAAGAAGAGTCCAGCTAAGTAATTGAGGCCTGTACTCAGGGGCAGGTTTTTAAGTAAAGGAATAAGTAATGATATAGTTTCTTGGGACTTGTAATAGGAGGGAGGCTTCAGTACCCCTCGCTTGAGAGGACAATCAAAGAGGTAGTATTTCCAGGGAATACACATGCACGCAGACACAAAGGGATGGGGGCTGTATAAAGAGGGCCTGCAAACAGGGAGAGGGAGTCAGTGAGTGGACCAGCGCAGAGAAAGCAGGGCAAACGCATGCCTGATTTCCATTCCTTCCTGTCCTCCCAACTCCTGCCAGTGCCCTGCCCCCGACATGGGCCAAACGGAGTGGAAGCCAGAGGCAAAGTAGCCCTTCAAGGCAATCTGCACTGGCCAGATTCCTGGTGCACAGAGAGGGTAGAAAGGAACGAGAAGGGCAAATGGAAAATATCCAACATATTTAGCTTTTAAGGAGATCAAATAGCCAAGGAGATTGGCCTTATTCAGATAACCAGAATGTGTCCTGACGAGGTTAGCAAAAGAAACATAAAAATGCTCCTTAGTCTAAATTTCACATGTTTGTCTAATTATTAAGTGTTCTTATTGTTGCTAACTAATGTCCCTTTCCTCCCAAATACACTTCCACTTTTTTGCTTGGACTTTCTGATTGGATCTTCTGGATTGACTGGGAAACACAAATCTCAGAATCAAATATAAAGAAAGAATACGAAGAAAGAGAAAAAAAAAAAAAGGCTTTTGCATAGTTGTAAAACACCATCGTGGAGACTAGTAAATTAGCAGCCCATGGACCAAATGTGGACAGTAGACTCTTTTTTTGTGGCATTTATGGTATCAGCCCATAAAGTGGTTTAAAAAAATTAATGAATTTTTTGTTAAGTTTTGAAAATCAGGAGATTTTATAAAATCTTAGTTTCAGCTTTTCTTAAGCTATCAGGATATTGGGCATAAGCGGGCCTGTATTTCTGCAAGGTGAAGAGTTGGAGCTATTTATCTTCTGCCCCCTGAAAAAGGAGTCCAGGTTCTCCAGTGTGCCTTACCACTCTCAGTTGTCTCCTCAAGAGTCAAGTCAGTTACCATTTTTCATTGTGATCATGTTACTGCTTTTCATATACCCAGGCTAGGTTCACTTATAAATGTTACACGTGCAAATCACAGACTTAAGTTTGAGACACCTGCACTAGTGTCTCGTTGACAAAGGGGAGAGGGCCCAGTCTCTGAGGATCAACTCAGCATTTAACATCAATGCAGCAGGAACATCATGATGGCCAATGAAATTACCATCTCTCCATAATTCCTTTTCCTGAAAAGTAATTGCCTGTTACCTAGTCTGTGTGCCAGCCCTCACCTCTTTCCATTATACCTCTTCTCTACATATTTTATTTGCCCCCCAGGAAGAAGTTTCAAATTATAATAGCTTCTCTACTGTTAAACTGGATTTATTTTTATAAAACTGAAAGTTTCCTGTCATTTGAGAGCTTTCTTTTTCTTGATGTTCAGTTAACCTCGAATCCTTCAAAATATATTTTCCCTATTGCACCTTGATCTGACTGATGTTTTCTGATTTTTAGAAGGTATGATTTACGGAATTATTGATTCTCCTAAGAGAAAACATTGCATTTCTGCTTGTGAATAAATTTCACTGAATCCTGTTATGACACCTGTTTTTAACTTATTAACTTGGCCTAGCCTAACAATAGCTTCCTGATGCTCATTATCTACCACAAATTTTTATCAAAAAAGGCCTGTGGTTCTAGACCTTGCCTTGTTGGTTTTGGGTTGTGAAACTAAATAATAATAATATGGCTTTCCATCATGGACACTGAAGATAGTATCAGATACTCATGAGATGATGTACCTACACCTAAGCAAAAGCAAGTTTTGTTATTTTCAGAAAATGTTTAGTAAGACATTAGGCCTAGCACCATTGAGAAACTATTAAAAATACTCTTTGGGATATTAGAAACATTAAAAGATAATAGAGTTTGAAGAGATTATGGGGCCAATTAAGATACATTAGACATTCTGTGTCATAGCAAAAATTATGTCTCTACAGAAGGGAGAAAAATAATAACCTCAAGCATCATTGCCATACAGCTTTCCTTTAGATTGATGTCAGAGCTTGAAAAATCATTCCAAAAACCTTACTCTGTTTTGGTAAAGTAGCATTAGTGATCAGTTTAGGAGTGTAGGAGGAAAACTAATATATTCTGGGGGAAATAATTTAGAAATGGCCTGAGCAATTTCAGCTGGAGATATCTAAAAGGCAGTTGAAAATATAGGACTGAAACTTAAAAAGAATAGTATGAGCTGTTCATATAGAGTGAAAATATGCTTACTCATTAAGTACATCTTAGGTGTCATGGATTATGCTAGACATTTTCTATTCATTGTGTCTTTTAGTCCTCAAAGGTAATTAAACCTCTGCACTATCATTATCACCATTTTTTAGAGGAGGAAACTGAGTCTCAACATATAAAATAACTGGACTTAGGATTTAAATTTAGGCAATATGACTCAAAACCCATGCTCTTAAATCATGACTGTCTTCTAGCAGATATGGATATACATACCATACAATTAGCATTCAAAACTATTAAAAATATTCAGCTTTCTTTTTAAATATAGTGAGCATAAATATGATATTAAGGATTCTTTCTGGTTTGGGATTTAATCAGAAAGAGTTAAAAACAAAATAGTTACAACTTGATAGTTATTGAGAAATTTATTAAATTGATGTTTTCCTTTGACGAATACATTTTGAAAAGAAAAGTGGTTTTGATTTTTTTCTTTGTTACCACAAATGTAATACAGTAATGACATGTTCAGGAAAAACTCATTGTCATGATTAAATAACACATTTTGCTGAGGTAATTGTTGTAATAATGCACTATTTCATATTTTTCCCTTCTCCATCCAAATCATTTTTTTTAAATAAGCAGACTTCTAACTGCTTAGCATGTGAGGTGATGGCAATGTATTTGCCTAACAGCTGTTTTGTTTTGGGGGGAGGGGGAGGTAAGTCCTATTTAGAAAAATATGAACCTCAGCAGAATAACATCCTATCAGCAACATTTTTCATCATCTTAAACCATGTATATATACATAAATTATTTGATTTAGCTTGACACTTTGGTAATAAAATGCTAAAAATATTGAGTGATGTTTTTATGTCCATCTCAGTTAATTAATGGAAAATCTAGTAAATAGAGCTGATTTTATTGATGGAGAAGTGCACAGCAGACCAAACCCATTATACCAGAATTGGTTGTTCCACATTCACTAAATGATGCCACTTACTGGCTTAACACATTAACTGCCATGTGAGTTGTATTTAACTCATGCTAGTTTTGAGCCTGGGGCCTCATGAAGCATATGTAACTCACACATCTCTTCACCTCGGGAGCTGTGGGAACTATTTTTCAAGTTGCATGTGGCACACACAGAAAACAATTAAAAAACAAATATTTTATTAGAAAGGATAGTTTTGTTTTCAAAGTTTTTATTCTATTTTCATAGTAAAGCACCATGGCCCCAAAGACAAATTTATTTTTCCTAGTGTGGCAGTCAATGTATTAGCAAGAATCAATTAACTCTTAGTGTTTGCTTTTGCCCCCAGTAAGTGCAAAAGAATGAAGGAAAAGTCTGCCTCTGGTCTTTTTCTTGCCAGAATATGGCACACTAAGTGCAGAGGAGCGTGTAGGGTGACAATTTTCAGTGAGGAAGGGGGAGGGAGGGCCAGGAGAATCACCCATCAGAGTTTTCCAATTTCACTCTCTAGACTTCCCCAATGCCCTTCTCAGTGATCTAATCTGGGATGTATTAGGAGTCACAATCTTCAGGTAAAGGGACCAATGCCTCTGTTTCTCATGCTTGTAAAAATCAGAATTTTTAAATTAGAATCTCTAGAATTGGTGATTGAGGATTGGCATTGGAAAAAAAAAAATCCAAGATATTCTAGTCTGTAGCCATGGTTGAGCACCACAGGCTCACTTGTTTTAGTCTGTTCAGGCTTCTGTAACAAAAATACTTCGACTGTATAATTTACAAACAACAGACATTTACTTCCCATAGGTATGGAGCCTAATAAATGCACAATGAAGGTGCCAGCAGATTCGGTGTCTGTGGAGGGCCCATTTCTCATAGACGGTGAAAGGGCAGAAAAAGGGTTCATTCAAGCCTCTTTTGTAAGGGCACTGATTCCATTCATGGGAACCCTCATGACCTAATCACCTCCCAAAGGCCCCATCTCTTAATACGATCACGATCACGCTGGGGATTAGATTTCAGCATAAGAATTTCGGAGACACATAAACATTCAGACTTTAGCACTGGGCAAGCTGAAAATCCTCGTGAATAATCCTGATATTCTAATTCTCTCCACTACCCCCAACACACACCATTTCTTCAATTCCTGATTCGAGACCCTTGACCTACGTGATGGCAAAGAAAATCATGGGTAAGAATTGAGTACCTCACTGCTGTGGACCAGATCTAGGTCAGAGTCTCTCAATATTGGCACATACTTAGGATTGATGACTTTTTGTTGTTGGGGGAGGGGCTGTGCTGTGGACTGCAGAATGTTTAAGAGCATCCCTAGCCTCTACCCACTAGTTATCAGTTGTAACTCTCTCCCCAGTCACGGCAACAATTACATGTCTCTAGACATTGCCAAATGTTCCGTGGGGAGCAAAATCACTCCTGATTGAGATCTGAGCAATTACCTGAAGCAGGACCCAGTAAATTGGTCTGGCTGGGTAGAATAAGAAATGCTTAAATGCAAACTGAAATGCATGAAGGTTTATGTGAGACCTTACATTTTATCTGAAAAGGTTGTAGAAGTGTTTGGAATTTGTTCTGGTTACCTATTGTTGCATAACAGACCAATGTAAAATTCAGTGGCTTAGAACAGTGACAGCATTAATTTTATTCCCAAATCCTAAACTTGACCCAGACTGAGTGAGAGAGCTAGTTTTTTGTCTACTGGGGTGGTCTAAAATGTGGGGGCTGGAATTATCTAAAGGCTCACTCACTCTCATGTCTGGTGGTTAATGGCTGGCTGTCAATGGGTGTTTCAACTGGAGCTAGGGCTGAAAGACCTACATGTGTCCTTTTCATGTGGCTGCCTGGCTTTCCCACGGCGTGGTGGCTAGATTCCTAGGGCGAGCATCCCAAGTCAGCCAGGGAGAAGATGTGTCATAGTTTATGAATTGGTCTTAGTAGTCACATAGTATTACTTCTACTGTAATCAAAAGTCTTCCCAGATCCCAGAGGAGATAACATAAATCCCATTATTTGATGGAGAGATGTCAATGTTATCTTATAGGAAGAGCATATAGAATGGTATGTACTGGCATAGTCATCTTTGAGAAACACGATCTACCACAAAGTTGAACAAGCAGGTCATGCAGATGGCTTACCTGGGGTCTACCACAGTGCTCTCTAAAGATTGCTCAAAGGAACACCTGTAGCAATCAGCTGGGGAATGTTTGTTTCAAATGCCAATTTCTTGACTGCCCTCCCCAGGATTCTCATTTGGCAAGTCAGCTGTGGGCATCTGGTATTTGACTTTTCAATAAGCCCTCAAAATAATTTTTATTCCTGTTAAGAATGTTTTTGTCTTTATACTAATGCTTTAATCATTGACACGTTTCTGTTACACATTTTCTTCCATGAAACAAAGTGGTGATACAGAGATAGCTTTGAGTAACATAGCTATTTTGAAGAGCCACTTCAAACATTGCTTTGGAATTGTAATATGCACATGTTATTTGTCAAAAGACACTTTGAAAATAGTGTTGCTGATTAGGGTTTTGTGGACGTTTGATTTGTTTTAGTTTCCATACCATGTCAAAATGAGTAAGGGAAAGAGATAACATAGTTCAAGACAAAGAATTTGGAATTTTTTTTTAGTCTAGTTTTATTGTTAAATTTTATATGCTTTTGTGCTATATCAGAAAACTATATTTTAGGCATCAAGTGAAAAATCAACATTTATAATGATATAGCTGCAGTTGTATCATAAGGATCATTTATAGAAACTTAAAATTATAATGTGTATAGCAATGTGGATTCCATTTTCAAGGAGCATTATGAAAATGTGGGAAGTAGAATGCTAGTATAGGAGCATTTTCCTGACTTGAATGTTGCTGATCAAGCCACTTCAGTGACCTAAAATATACTTGAGAAATCAGCATGTATAAAAGACCTTCGTGCAATCAAAATAGAAAACAAAAGTTCATACCCTTTAGTTGGAGTCTAGTTACTATTAACTTTCATGAAATTCTCATAGTGGGGTTCCCAGCTTTCAGCAAAGGAAAAACAACATGTAAGAATGAGTCAGAAGTTGATGGCTACTTAGGCACAATGAGAACTAAGAAAAACTGAGGCAAAAAAATAGATATATACATTTTACTATTTCAAAGCAGGATGGTTTTCAGTTTTTTAGAGTGGGGCAAAAACTTCCACTTTTATATCTCATTATTATTAGGGGTACCACAGTGTTACAGAAGTATAGTATTTTTCATCCTGATAAGCCTGAACTTTCAAAAAGCTTAACTTATTTTAAATATATTCTGTTTAAGAGATCAGGGAAGTATTGAACAATTAAAGTTCTTCAAAGTGGTTAAAAATAAAATAAGCTTCGATGCTTTTACTAGATAAACTGTCCTTATCTATATAATTATTTTTCATGGGTTACTTCATTTGTAGAAGACACTAAATTGTGTTTCTTTCTTGATGTACAAATTAGTCATTCAATTAAGGTATTTTCTTTAAAAATTTTTAAATTAAAAAGTTAAGTGTGACATACAATCTAATATGGAAACTTTAATATGGAAAACTGTCAGCATAGCTGGGAAGAAACAGCAGAACCAAGGGGGACATCTGATCTACCTCCAGCTCCTACTGAGTCTAGTTCCAAAATTCATTTCAAATGTGTTCATTTCTCTTTGCCTCCACTGATACTATCCTTGTGCATGTCACTATCATTGTCATCTCTCTCACTGTATCTCTGGGGTAGATTTTTGTCTCCCTCTTCTCTTGGCTATCTCCAGTGGCTTCTCCATTTAGCCATTATATCCAGTGACTTCCTTCTTTAGCCTGCTACCACGGCTTTCCATTCTCTTTCAAATGAAACCCCAAGTCCTTACCATGGCTTGCAAAGCCCTGCATGAGTTAATTCCTTCTTCTCTAAGCCTATCCCATGACACTCCCTCTGTTCATTCTGGTCTAGTCCCTTTGGCCCTCTTTTAGCATTTGGGCTTTTGCATGCACAATTCCTTCTGCCTCTTTCTCTCCATCCTTTGCAGAACTGGCTCCTTATTCTTCAGGTCTCAGTTTAAAACTCCCTCCTAGGAGAGATCTTTCTTGACCTCCCTACCTAATGAAGGTCTGTCTCTCCCCAGTGTTACTCTCTTATCACAGTACAGTGTTCAGTTCCTTTGTAGCTAGTGTCATTAATGTGTTTTATTTATTTGTTTATTTTCTGTCCTCTTCACGAGCTCTCTGAGGGCAAAGACCAGTCAACTTCATTGAACACTTACAATAGCAGGTATCTGGCACATATAAATATAAATATTTTCTTGAATTAAGCAAATGAATGGTGTTCTATAAATAAATCAAGGACTAAATACATAGACTCTCCCATAGCAAGTGCATGTTCTAACACAGCATGTCTATATGTTTAACAAGAAGTTGGGTGATTAATAGATGCTCTATCTATATGAGTTTTGAAATGAGAAGTTTGTAGCATTCACAACTAACTTTTCCCTATGGTATCATAAATGGCATTGACACCGTTCTCCAAATATGACTTTGTCAGAGTCTAAGTAGGAGGTTGGAAATATTTGGCTTGATTCAATCAACTGTTTCTTAAGAGAAGAATAAAGGGAGTGAGAATCAGATACAGAGCAGGGAATCATTAATTCTGATATCTTATTTACTTTCAATCATAATCAAGAGATTATACCTGTTATTAATATTCATTATGGAATTTGAGGAATTTAACATAAACATTAGACTCAAAAATGGTTTAATTAAATTTACCTTAGAAAGTTGAAAATGTGAAACATTTATCTTTGTTCAGGCTTCTCCTAGATTTACTCGGTGCATCCAATTAATGATGATTCTAATACAGATTATGACAGAAGTGAAGACAGCCACTTACATCAGTAACTGGTGCATGCTTCTGCTAGTCAGAGACCATGATTTAAATATTTTTCTATTTCTGGCCTAACAGTGAAGTGGTACACTAAGGACACATTAAGTATTTTTTGAATGAATGAAAAATTCTCAACTTGGAAGACCTATTTCAAATTGCTTTTTCTGTACCAAATAAATTGAAAAATCAATGTAATCATATATGCAGCTAATTCATAAAAGTGAAATAAACATGCTAAAATAAGACTCTTTATCCTATACTTACATAGAAACATGCACTGATACAGGTAACAATTTTATTATAAAAGGAATGCACAGGTCTTACGTAAAATAAAACAAGAAAGAAACCTTTAGGTGGCGGCCAAGAGCTATGATTATGAATTCCTTAGTCTGCATTTATGAGAATTTATGAGCCTGTTTGAAAGTTGTCATGTAAAATAGTCTATTTAAACCACAATAAATTCAGTGAAAAATTCAGAAACAAAATTAGGCCTGGGACAGAAATGGATTTGAGTGTTAATGTCATCAAATAATCAATCTAATCTCAAGTTTGATTTGATTTAATAACTGGTATCATTATTATGAATATTAGAGAACCAGATCTGGGAAGGCAATAGTATTGGTATTGAGTCATGGGATAAATTAGTCTTCACATTTAAGTAATTGTTTTAATCTTTACATAAATCATCTTTAAACAAAATGGTAGCTTTTTAGGAACTTAGAGAGTATAATAAAGATGTCAAAACTGTCCAGATGCTCATTATGCAACTGGAAACTGTATTCAAAGTTGACACAAAGTCCTAGAAAAAAGGCCAATTGTCTTATTCATTCTTGCAACATCTGGTAGAAGCTGTAGCTTCTTGGAGTACTAGCATGTTTTTATTCTCTTCTTTCATTGCTCTCTCAAATAAAAGTTCATGATCATATCTGCCATATACCTTTTCAGTTCTAGAAAAACGTAAAGGATAAAATATTTTAAAATAGGCATCAAGATTTTGTGATGGCATGCACTATTTTTAACTCCCTGTTTGTTCTCCTCATCAATATGAATTAATCTACCAGAAAAAAAAAAAACAATTTTAAACATCACTACTACATACTGTTGTATAGTAATTTTTATTTAAAATTTTTCTCTTTAAAGATGAATTTTGTTAGCATTTAGACTCATGTTATACACCTTTTGATAAGGCTTTTTTGTCAGTGTAGACTAAATTTGGATATTTGCTTTTAATTACTCAGGGCTCTTGTGATGAAGTGTCTCTAGTTCAAATCTTGTCTCCTTACATAATACACAATTAATATCGGCTATACACACAGCCAACATCAGGGAGGAAAGAAAACAAGTAAATACAAACTTAGTATGCAAGGAGTTGACAAGCTCTCTATTTGCAGCAGGAGAAGAGAAACAAATTAAAATACTACAGCAAAAATCATACATTGGTATTGAGTAATAAAAAAGAACAAAAGGGAAAATATGGGCTGACATTAATAAAGAAAGATGATAACTAGAATATATACAGAACTCAGGAAAATCAACAAGAAGCAACCAAACAACCCCATTAAAAAGTGGAAAAAGGACATGAACAGAAACTTTTTAAAAGAGGATAGTCTAATAGACAAAAAATAAAATGCTAATTAAAAAAAATGCTACTTATAGGCCCAG
Source organism: Lepilemur ruficaudatus (assembly GCA_963574885.1). Classification (NCBI taxonomy): domain Eukaryota; kingdom Metazoa; phylum Chordata; class Mammalia; order Primates; family Lepilemuridae; genus Lepilemur; species Lepilemur ruficaudatus. Next base: position 11,049 of record CAUYRT010008583.1, on the reverse strand, counting down.
GTACTAAGAGAAGGTGTAAGGACCTACAGATGAAGAACTTAAGCACTCCTTCCTCTGACACTTAAAATCACATGATCTTCCTCATACCAGTAGACAACAAACTAGAGAGGAGAAAGGGGAAGAGTAAGCATTCTAAAAAGACTGAGAACTAACCCAAAGAGAGTTAACTTGAAAGAAATAGGAAGAGGTGGAAGAGATGTCTTTAATTGGCATGACAGATTAGATCAGCTCCAAAATAAGAAGCTGCATTTCCCCGCTGTGGGGAAATCTGAGTACCAAGTCTGAGGTGTGACGTCATTACTCTGCCATATGCATTTTCGTTGCACCAAAGGAAGTATGTGAGTCAAGCAATTCTTGTTCGTGCTTGACCTAAACAGATGGAAACCCGGAGCAGCCAAATTACAGGATGATTCAGAGCAGGAAACGCTCTTTCACAAGGAAACGAGAATCAGGAGGCCACGTTGCTCATGTGTAATGGGTTCTCCCACAGCCTATCAAACAGAGGTCCTGGTGGGATAAAAGCAGCTTCTGTGACTTAATGGTTTTAACAAGCTGAGGACTTTGAGTCAGCCTCACTCAGGTGATTTCGGGGCTCCGACGAAGGCTGGTAACTTCCCCCGTGCGCCCACCTTTTCTTGTCTCCTCACAGATTCTGGCCTTTGCTTTTCTATCGGTGCCCTTATTTTCCAACAAAATGTGTGCACCTTGATTTAACATTGATTTAAAACAATTTTCCCAACCTTTTTTGTCACCAAATCTTCCTCTTGTCATTTTCCCCTGATACGTTTTCAGCAATAATGTCTACCAGCAAACAGAATTTATTGTAAGACAGTTGTTTCCTGTTCTTGGTTAATCACAGTAGAACAGCTCAAATGAGAACTTCTGGTCTGCTTGAGCTAGCCACTCCCACTTTGTTGCCTTGGTATAGTCCAGGCCGAATCTCCCCCAGCCCCGACGCTCCCATTTATCACTTCCAGGAACCCCAAACTGAGGACACTGCAGGCAAAGAAGCTAGTGCAATCAAGTTTTGGGGAAAGAACACAGGTGGTTGTTGAATTAGTTCACGTACTAGCTTTGTTTTTATTCCTTGGGCTACCCATTTAATTGAGCCTCATTCATTTAAAGGAGATCATATGACCTCCCATACTATTTGGGGGGGATTTAGATGGTTATATGGTTGTACATGCATAATAGTTCCTTGTATGTCATAGTGTTTGTCATACTTACGTTTGCGAGAAAGTTACGTAATGTATGCAAACATTTATGTACAAAGATAGATCCACTGCAGCGTTCTTTATAAGTGCAAATGAAATAAAAAGAAGCACAGAGGTGGCCAGCTCTTTTTGATAGTCTCTGTGAGTGTCTATGTCCAAGTTTCCCTTTTTTTATAAGGGCACCAGTCGTGTCGGATTAGGGGCCCACCCTCCTCTAGCATGACCTCATCTTAACTAATTAGAACTGCAACAACCCTATTTCCAAATAAGGTCACATTCTGAGGTTCTGGGACTTCAGCATATGATTTTCGGTGGGGGGATACAACTCAGCCACAACAAGGAGAAGTTCAGGATTCTAGCAGAAAGAAATTACGAACTCACAGCCAAAACATTTTCAAAAACCTTGATGACTTTGCATGTTCTCTGTTTTCTTTAGGGCTCTGAGTCGATACAGATTGAAGGTTCATCTGCATCCCTGGTTATTCATCCTTGGCTGGAGAGCTGTCTGGGAGGTAGGTCCCCCAGAAACGTAATTCTGTCTTAGAGGTGGCTTGGTATCTTGGATAAAAGCAGTGGCAACGTCTGGATGGGCCATAAGGAAAGGTAGAGAAGCCCAGACACAAACTGAAAAGGACCTTTCTGCTCTGGGTTCACGTCCAAGCACATCACAGAAAGCAATTCCTCCTGGACCTGGGGAAAGTACCTTCTCTCCCAACAGAATGTGACCCTCTCCTTCCAGAGTTACAGATTTATGAGATTTCCTGTTAGTTTCTTTATTTTCATCTCCCTAGTTGCTTAGAGGAAAATCAGGATAATTCTGAAAGTAGAACTCTCAACCCAAGCTCTTTTTATTGCTCCTAGGTCTGTGGTTTTGAGTATTACTCATACATTTACACCCACGACGTAAGCTTAAGCCGTTGAAATGTGGTCATTAATTAATTAATCTAAGCAAAACCTTCTCTGTTGGGCATTTATTGTCTCATCTTTCCAGTGAGTTTGAAATCAGGTTTCCAATAATTTCTGATCATGAAGGATCCCTTGGCTTAGGGCTCTCAGTAGAAAAGTTCATGGAAAGCCCAGGGTGTTAACTTCTTTCCTGGCTGTATTCCAGCTGGTTTTAAATCCCTCTGCTTGCTTTGGCTTTCCCACATTACCTCTTTATGCGGGTGTTACAGGAACCTTCCTCTCACTGTCCAACAAAACCCACCCTTTCCCCTCCCGATCTTGCTGCAAAAGGTTGGAAAAAGCCCGATGGTGATCCTACTTTAATTTTAGGCCACAGGATAGACAGAGGTAGTTAGGAGGATAAAGTTAGGCGTGGTCATCATTTTTCGTCCTGAGCTGCTCCAGCGAGGAACAATCAGAAAAGAGTTCCGCAGAGAGGATGTCTATTGACATAATAAGTCCTCCGGAGGAAATACGAGTCCTGTGAGGGTTTGAGGTTCACCTAGCAGTTTACGGAAGGATTAGCGATTTGTATGTGCTAAGAGCCAACGGCAAAAAGAAAGTTGTTCTTGTGCTGCGGGTGGTCAAATGTCCATGGAGCTGTGGAACTGCATGAAGGATGCCTACGCCAGTGAGGAGGAACAAGAAGTGATTTCCTCTAAGATTTCCCTTGGTGCTACAAAGCTCCCAGGCGAGCCCCGAGCGCTGACGGGGTGTCCGGATGCAGAGAGCACCACGCTCAGAGCCCAGAGATCGGGGTTCCTGTCTCTGCTTTGCCATCAACCCGTTGACTGACTGAGCGCAATCCCTTAGCCGCTTTGAATCTCCCTTTCTTACTTAACACCCTTTACCATTTGCTCCGGTTCAAATAACTTTTCCAGGGGTCTTTTCTGTTTCTTGAAAGCTCTTTTGACCCAAACTTTGTTAAGACCCACCTATATGTATCTGAGTATTTTTAGGACTGTTACTAATGCTGCTACTGGGGTTGCGTAGTGGGGACAACTCTGTGGCGGGCACCTGAACGTGGCCGCTTTGTATCTGTCACTGTCTTTAATCCTCACGATGACCACGGGAAGAGGTGATCGTAGTGATAATTCACGATTTACAGCTGCGAAACTGGAGCTTAGGTAGGTTATTAAGGTGGCCAAGTGGAACTAGATGCTGAAAAGCACCCAGCCAGCGGACAGGGCCGGTGGAAATGGGACTCACACACACACACACACACACACACACACACACACACACACACACGTCGGTGGGTTCATAACGGTGGCCTAGGTCTCTAAAGGGGCGGCCGACAGAAGCTCCCTTGTTAAGGGAAGTGGCTGAGAAGGCATTTGGGGGATAGAGGAGGCTGCTGAACATTTCAAAAAGAGCCAAAGAACATGAAAAAGTACAGAAAAGGAAGGTACTAAAAATAAGATTCTATTTGTTAAAAATGATTTTTACTACCCTCTTCATAATTACAAAAATAATACGTGCACATTAAAGAATAATCAGACTGTACAGAAAAATTTAAGGCAGTGAAAAAATGTATACTGTAGACCTACCGTAATTGTTTTATCATTACGTATTACCCTCTAGTTTCCGTCTATTTAATGATTGCAGTTTTTTCAAATTGCGCTCTTTTTAATGAATTATAAATAGTTTCCCATGTTCTTAAATAGTCTGTATCATTATCATTTTACATGGCAATATAATAATAATAATGCGTCATGTATCATTTCCCCATGGGTGGGCACTGAGAAACATGAACTTTTTGTGTTTTCTTTTTGCACGTGGGGTCTCCCTCTGTTGCCTGCAGTGCCGTGGCCTGATCATAGCTCACCGCAACCGTGAACTCCTAGGCTTAGGCAATCCTCCCACCTCAGCCTCCTGGCATGCACCACCACGCCCAGCTAATTTTTAAAAGTTTTTTGTAGAGTCGGAATCTCGCTATGTTTGCCCAGGCTGGTCTTGAACCCCTGGCCCCAAATGGTGTTCCTGCCTTGGCCTCCCAGAGTGCTGGGATTATAGGCATAAGCCACTGTGCCCAGCCAAGAAGCATGAACTTTCATGGGTGATTTGAACTAGATTCTTCATAAATAGTACTTTGACACATTAAATTTGGGGAGGGAATATGGTTTCTAGGAACAACCATCTTGAGTTTCATAGACATACAAATTTGTTAAAAATGAGAGTTACACATTATCTATTCTACCAGCTGTTTGTAGAAGATGAAGAAAGTTGATAACATTAAATTAGGTATCTTTAAAAAAAAGGAGTGAAAGGTGCTTTTTTGGTGTCAAGGAGAGTCAAAGAGAAATTTAAGGTATTAGTAGAGAGATTAGTGACTGTAATAATACATATCTGTGTTCTGGATAAGAAGGTATTCAGCACGGTCTATGCAAAATGAAGCCAGAATTTCAAGTAGAAATGCAATAGCTTTAAGAAAACTTTTCTTGGCACTGTAAGCGCACACGTACTTTTATATGCTTACAGAGTTGAAAAAAAAAAGTTAAAATTCTGAAGTATTGAGGCCACAGCTATTTAAAAAAATTAAGGTTTTAAGCCAGATTTGTGAGAATAAGAAAATATGTGTTACGGTATGCTAAATGCTGTTCTGTACAGCGCTTTTTCATGCTGGTAAACGGTCTACTTCTGCCAATGTGAACTATTGTTTTTGCTGGCAAAAAATAGTTCAAATAAAAACAGAAGGAAACCACCATTTCTTAACACAGTAGAGATGAAAATTTTCAAACATTTCATGGAAATTATTTACACATTTATTTCGCTGTTATTCAGAGGAAGCAGTAGGGATTCCATGAAAATCTGTGCTTATGACAAAAGTAGACGGCTGAGGAAATTGGAAAGGTATTTTTTCCGTTAGAAGTACGGTAAATAGGAGATGCGTTAAAAAGAAACAAAAGTATCTATTGAAAAAAATTATTATTATCATTAGCTTTAACTTCCTCCGACCCTCACAGACCAGGCAAGAATCTGGAATAGACGGAGCGAGTTGTCTACCAAATATTCATTCCCTTCTTCTTGTTTGAGAAACTGGATTTCGCTCCATGGGCCCAGCTAAAATACTTCCCCAGACTTGCGTGCAGTTAGGAGTGACTACATGACATTTTCAGCTGATGCAGTAAGTGAAGAACTCTGCTAGATTCTTCTCCCTCACTCTTTCTTCATTCTTGTTCTTGCCTGGAAAACAAATAAATAGTGAGGTCGAAGGTGCCCGGCCAACGTGAGACCACTCGCAGCAAGATGAGAGATGAAGCCACATAACAATGGCAGAGTGGAAAGGACACAGACCCGGAGTGCCGATGCGCCCACCCGGCTGCTTGCTTCTGCGCTTCTCTCTGTGTGAGGCAAGTGATGGGAGGCTGTTTGGGTACGCCGCTGCCATCGGGTTTCGCTTGCATACGGCGCACACACATTGTAAAGGATGCCGAGCCCTTGACGTAGCCTCTTTTTCTATCCCACTACTGTGGCACTGATGTGTTTAATGATTTTCTTCCTCAAATCCTCTGAACTATTAATTACATTAATGAGTTAACCTGTGTGAAGCGTCCCTCTTTCTCTTCATTGTACTTAATACCCAATACATGCCTGAAACACTGTGTGCATTTAATCAATACGTACTTCCAGATAATTGGAAAGTTGTTTTGACGCCAACATGTTACACACACACACACACACATATAAATGTACGTATGTGCAAACACTTACATATTTATAATTATAAATTATGTGTTTTTACATACTTGTATGGGTTTAAAATACTCTGACATTAAAGAATTACTCTGTGAGAGTAATTACCACTATTTCCTCTTCAACTAGGATTTGTATGATGTTGTCATAACGGACATTTATGTGTTGCGATGAACTCTAAGATCTTGGAGACCAAAAGAGAGCCCGTGGGGCTGAGAGGGAGCTAAAGGAACTTAATGGCCTTAGATTCCCTCCGGTAGTATTTGCCAGACCACCTGAACAAGCCTGTTGTAAAAGCAAAACAAAAACATACAACATTTTAAACCCAAACAACTTTGTGGCATACAGCGTGTCATCCTATCTTTTTCCTGGTGATTCACGGGCACATTAAAGTTGTCTACAGTAGAGAAATCTGTTTAACTTTGATTAATTCGGCATTCCTCAGTCCGTGTGATCATGAAACCCTTCCATTCCAGTTACAACTATTAATACCCAGTGGAAATACCATTATGGGATGTATTCTCTGGAAAACTCTGCGATACAGGATCAGAAATGAGAAATATCACCACTCTTATTGAACATTAATTCTAGAATATCTAGTGCAATTATGTAGTAATCAGAAATAAGATATAGGACTTCTGGAAAGCAGACATTTAAAACTTTTTGTAGAAGACAGAAAATTCCTATTTTACCAACTTTTTGCAGAAGACAGAAATTCCTGTATTACCATGAGATCAAGACATTTATCTTGCTCCTCATTTTATCCCTGTCAGCCAGAGTAACTGTGTCGAACCCACAGGTGCTCAATAAACACTTGTTGAAAGAAGGAAGGCTTGTTGGAAGGAAAGGCGGGTGGGGAGAGAAAAGGGATCTCACGGGAAGCCAGTACTCCAGAGCAACACCCTGGGAAAGCTGCCACGGTCTTATCAGCTTTCTGGAGAGTTGAACATGCCTCACAAATTGCTTTTTCTCCAAATTCCCATTGTTTGAACTCTTAAGTTTCTTTTATTCCCATGATGGAAAATATGTGGACTTGATAGTTACCCATCATCATCTCTCGACATAGTACTCCAGGCAACCACTGTCAATTAGCTGGATTAGGTGAGGGAGCTAACACCTGATTGCCCTCTCTAACGTAGGCCCGTAATACTTTTTTTCCTGGTCAAATAACATATAAGGATATCATAATCGCCAGCCTTATCTCCCTAGCACCATCTGAAGACAGAGTGTCTGCTTTCATTTTTTTTCTCTCAAATGCAAATTCTATGATATTCCTCCCTTCAAAGGTGGAAACTAATTTCCCTTCCCTTGAGTGTAGGCTGGCGTAGACTTCATGAATCCCTTGTAATTAAGATAATAGAACAGGAATGACACTGTGAGCCCTTGAAGGTGACATAAAAGGCATGTGGCTTACTGCTTTTTCTCATTCTCTCTCTCTGTCTGTCTGTCACACACACACTCTTCATTGTGGAAGGAGCTGGCTGCCACGCCAGGAGAAGCCCATGTGCCAGGACCCGAGGCCTCCTGCAGACATCCGTCTGGAAGTGGCTTCTCCAACTCCAGGCAAACCTTCAGATGAGACGTCAGCCTCTGCCAACATCCTCACTGCAAGCTTATGAGAAAATCTGAGCCAGGAACACCCAGATAAGCCACAGAAACTGTCACACAGAGACTGAATGATACATGTTTATTGTTATAAACCGCTAAGTTTTGGGGTAATTTTTAATGCATAAACTGATAACCAATATAACAATATTAAAAGCTTTTAAAAAAATAGAACTCAATTACAGCCTTTTAAAACCCACCCCTTGTTTCCATCCAATTTCACCATTTGAGTATGGCCAAGTTAGCTAGTTGCCCACTAATACATGGTTTTGTTTCTTCTAAAGTGAGGTCAGAAAATCCTTTTTCATAAAGGGCCAGATAATACAAGGTTTTGTGGGCCATATGGTCTCTGTCACGACTATCAAACTCTGCCATTGTAGAATGAAACACCCATAGACGACATGTAAATGCCTGAGCATAGCTGTGATCTAATAAAAGTTTATAGCGGTCCCCTCTCATCCGAGGGGGGATATGTTCCAATACCCCCAGTGGATGCCTGAAACTGAAAATAGTACTGAACCCTGCATAGACTGTGTTTTTTCCTATACATCCGTATCTATGATAAAATTTAATTTATAAATTAGGCACCATAAGAGATTAACAATAACTACAAATAAAATAGAACAACTGTAACAATATACTTTTCAAAATTTTATGTATAGAAGATTTGTTCTTACCGTAGATCTTAGCAACCTCAGCATACAATTTTGTTTTTTTTTTTATTTCCCATTAAGTTGAGAACTTTCTACCTTTTCACCTAAAGGACGCACTTTATGGCTTCTCTTTGACATATGCAAATTGCCGGCATCACTACTCTTGCCATTTTGGGCCATTAGTAAGTAAAATAAGGGTTACTTGGGCACAAGCATTATGCTACCGAGACGGTGGGTTTAGTAACTGAGAGGGCTACTGGTTGACTAAGGAGTGGGCGGCACCTGCAAGGCGGATAAACTGGACAACGGGAGGATTCACGTCCTGGGCGGGATGGGGCAAGATGGCGCCAGACTCTCAGAGTGGCTTGCAATTTGAAATGTATGGACTGTTTATTTCTAGAACTTTTCATTTAATATTTTCCCACCCTAGTTGAGTATGGAGTAACTGAAATGATGGGATGTGGAACGGTGAGTGAAAGGGGAATACACTGTTCACGGACACTGAAATCTGAATTGCAAATAATTTTCACATCACAAAATATTATTCTTTTGATTTTTTTATTTCCAACCACTTAAAAACGTAAAAACGATTCTCAGATTGCAAGTCACTTAAAACCAGGCAGTGGGACAGATTTGGTCCAGGGGTGGCAGTTTATCGATTCTTGGACTAAATTCATAGAACTGTTGACATTTACCTGGCACTTGGACGCCAAAAATAATGACAGTGTTTTTTTCTGACTCTGGTCACGTGACCTTGCTGTGGTTAGTGGAATGCGGGAGGAAAGGACATATGCAAATTCCGAGTCATGCTCTTAAAGGGAAGTGGTGAACGCTCCCTCTCTTCTTTCCCTTTTCCTGTTTCTTATTGGCCGGAATGAAGGTCATCTTGAACCATGCGGATGGCAGACATGGTTTGGGGACGGTAGCACAAATAGACAGAAAGAGGCAGAATTCTTGGCTCTGGACCTTGTGCCGCTATACTGTCACGAGAATGAGGAGAAAAACCTACAGTCTCGTTTAATCCTCTGTCTGTAGGTCCCTTTCACACATCACCAAATTTATATTCTAACTAATTCAGCTGGCTCGCTTGTGGCCAACATCTCTTCTTGACGTAACGACAAGTTAATGCGTTATTAACTTGTCCGTTAATAACGGTGCTTTTCAAGAAGCACTGTAGACAGTGGTTAACAGCTTTGTGTGGAGTTAAAAAAAAAGAAATCGTTCTCGGTTATTTGCCAAGTCAGGATAGTTTGGACCAGGACTAGCTTCCACATTTTTTAAAAACCAGAATTTCTACATATTTGCAGGTATTTGCCTTTTCTTCTGAGCGTCGATTTCCTTGGGTTTGGAAGTGAACAAATGCACCTTTGCTCCCTCCTCTATCACTCTTACGGCCGAGGGAGGACCAATATTAATCTGGAAAAACAGAAATAATCCACTGCTTATAATCTCTGAGGAAGAATTAATTCACATTGTCCTTGGTGGAGCTTATTTATATAAATGAATGGGTTTAAAAATCCTCCCCGAAGTACCTCACGGTCGCACGGGTATTCAGGTTCATATGATAACAGAAAGACATTGCAGTCATAATAGACATATTTATCTGGTGAGTATTTCATATTTTCCACAGCAGACCTTGGGGGTCCCAGACTGGGAACCACAGTGGAAAGAGAGATCCCACAGTCTCCAAGTCTGAAAACCACTACGAGAATCATCGGCCATCCCCTGGCAGCGCCGGGGCACCAGGCATTGTCCAAACACAATGGTCTGAGTTTTCGTGCTGACACGAAGTATTTCCCATTCATCTCTCTCCCCCTTTTCTCTCCCTCTTTCTCTCTCTCTGCCAAAAACTCAGCTCCCTTTAAGTAGGCACGGTTTTCCAAGTCCTGGCTGTTAGAGTCCCCGAGAGGTTTCGGGGAGAAGCAGTCTTGGCTGGGAGTTGGAGCCAGAGGCCAGCCGGGGAAGGGAACAATGTCTGGGTTTTGAGAGCAGCTGGAGCTACGGAGGGAGCAAAGCAGCTTGGAGAATGAGGAAGGAATGTGCCTGCCACTTCGGGAGGCTAGAAACTTAGACTTCCCTCCTGCCTCCGCCAGCAAGTATTTATTGGAAAGGGCAGCGCGGTGCTGATGGCAGGTGACTCTTGGTTTGGAGCTGACGGAATTTTTCGTGTTTATCTTACCTTTTCAAAGAGCAGACTAGTGCACAAACCCCACACCGTAACTATTTTGAATTCCGCCCGTGTTTTTATTGGATGTGAGTGTTGCTCCTCAGAGTTATTTTTAAGAATGCTGCCCCTGGCCCATTTTGAAACTCTGCTTGCTTTCCTTGCATGGAAGTTAATATTTGTTACAGGGATTTTGGAGAAAAGTAGCAGAGGGTGTTAAATGGAAAGTGAGGCCCTAGGCGGAAAGGGTCCTGTTCTGGGAGCGTAAGCTGAGCTTAACTGTTGGAGGGAACGGGATGGCCTATTTAGACGAAATAAGGAAATTTTAGCTGAAACCACAGGTGAAAAGTTTGACAAAGTAGGAAAAAAAAGTTTTTTTAAGATGTCATACTTTTTAGTCATGTTTTGATGTCTCTCTGATTTTCCTGGATCCTTATGGAAATGGAGAGAACAACAGAGACTGTTTTCCCATTCTGAATGCCATTTGTTAGACTTGGAAAGTGTGAGCTGATTTTAAGAATTGTTTATAAAATGAACCAAAAAACAGTCCAATATTCATATTCAAAAAAAATTTTTTTTTTTACCATTTTAAGATCTCTTGCCTGGCTTTCTCAACTCTCAACATGTTTTACTACTTTAGGATTGGAACGAGTATTCTTGAGTTCCAGCTGTGTGGCAGACCCCAGTACTAGATCCTTTCCTTATACGAACCCGTGAGGCAAGGATTATTGCACCCATTTCCAAGATGGGAGACTAAGGCTGGGGAGGGTCC